>JAYKTQ010000204.1:0-69694 GCA_036010785.1 Ammospiza maritima maritima
TTGACCCCCTCTTTGTGTCCCCCATCCCCCCCCAGGAAGGTGCGCCCCGATTTTGTGCTGGTGCGGGAGGAGCCCGAGGGCGGCGCGGGGGGGCGCCCCCCGGCGGCTGCTGGTGGGATTGCACCTGGGGGGGGGTCCCGGGCAGCGACCCCATCCCCGCCCTGTACGGCTTCAGCCACCAGCCCTGCCTGGTGAGCACTGGGAGCACTGGGAGCACTGGGAGGGGGGAATGGGGGGGACTGGGAGGGACTGGGAATGACTGGGAGGGGATTGGGAGGGACTGGGATGGACTGGGAGGGAACTGAGGGGGAACTGGGAGCAACTAGGAGGGACTGGGAGGGGTTTTGGGGGGACTGGGAGGGACTGGGAATGACTGGGAGGGGATTGGGAGGGACTGGGATGGATTGGGAGCGACTGGGAGGGGAACTGGGAGCACTGGGAGGGACTGGGAGGGGATTGGAGAGGACTGGGGAACGACTGGGAGGGACTGGGAGGGGGAATGGGGGGACTGGGAGGGACTGGGAATGACTGGGAGGGGATTGGGAGGGACTGGGAGCGACTGGGAGGGACTGGGGGTAGCTGGGAGGGGCACTGGGAGGGCACTGGGAGGGGGAATGGGGGGAATGGGAGGGGAACTGGGAGCACTGGGAGCCACTGGGAGGGGGTTGGAGAGCACTGGGAATGACCGGGAGGGAACTGAGGGGGAACTGGGAGCGACTGTGGGGAATGGGAGGGGAACTGGGAGCACTGGGAGCCACTGGGAGGGGGTTGGAGAGCACTGGGAATGACCGGGAGGGAACTGAGGGGGAACTGGGAGCGACTGGGAGGGACTGGGAGGGGTTTTGGGGGACTGGGAGGGGTTTTGGGGGGACTGGGAGGGACTGGGATGGATTGGGAGCGACTGGGAGGGCACTGGGAGGGGGAATGGGGGTCACTGGGATGGGATTTGGGGGGATTGGGAGCACTGGGAGGGACTGGGGGCAGCTGGGAGGGGCGCTGGGAGGAACTGGGAGGGGGAATGGGGGACTGGGAGGGGAACTGGGAGCGCTGGGAGGGACTGGGAGGGATTGGGTGGGGGGGACTGGGAGGGGATTTGGGGGCACTGGGAGCACTGGAAGGGACTGGAGGGTTTTGGGGGGACTGGGAGGGGACTGGGAGCACTGGTATGGACTGGGAGGGGATTGGAGAGGACTGGGATGGACTGGGATGGACTGGAGGGGACTGGGAGAGGATCTGGGGGGATTGGAAGGGACTGGGAGGGGACTGGATGGACTGGAAGGGGATTCAGGGGGGACTCGGGGGGCACTCGGAGGGACTGGGGGGGGACCACTGGGAGGGACTGGGAGAGGGAATGGAGGGATTTGGAGGGAGTGGGAGGGAACTGGGATGAACTGGGAGCACTGGGAGGGACTGAGAGAGCATTTGTGGGGGACTGGGAGGGACTGGGAGGGCATTTCGGGGGGACTGGGAGAGGGAACTGGGGGCACTTGGAGGGACTGGGAGGGGATTTGGGGGGCACTGGGAAAATATTTGGGGGGCACTGGGAGGGACTGGGAGCACTGGGAGGGACTGGGAGAGGAATGGGGGGACTGGGAGGAGATTTGGGGGGGACTGGAGGGACTGGGAGGGGATTTTAGGGACACTGGGAGGGACTGGGAGCACTGGGAATGGGAACTGGGGGGACTGGGAGGGGATTTGGGGGGCACTGGGAGGCACTGGGAGGGGGAATGGGGGAGACTGGGAGGGACTGGGATGGACTGGGGGGATTGGGAGAGGATTTAAGGGGCACTGGGAGAGACTGGGAGCACTGGGAGGGGATTTGGGAGACACTGGGAGGGCGTAGAATGAACTGGGAGCGATGCTGGGTCAGACTGGGAGCGCTGGGCAGGGCTCCCGGCCGGCCCCTGACAGCCCCAGTTGCTCCCAGTTTGCCCAGTTGGCTCGGCTGCAGCGGGAACTGGGCCATGAGGCCTTTCCACTGGTGCCCCAGCGCTTCTGCAACCGGCCCCGGGGACTGGTGAGCACTGGAGCACTGGGAGGGACTGGGAATGGTGTCACTGGTCTCTAACTGGTGTCACTGGTCTCTGACTGGTCTCTAACTGGTGTCACTGGTGTCACTGGTGTTACTGGTGACTCTAACTGGTCTGTGACTGGTGTCACTGGTCGGTAACTGGAGTTACTGGTTTCTGACTGGTGTCACTGCTCTCTTAACTGGTGTCACTGGTCTCTAACTGGTCTCTAACTGGTGTCACTGGTGTCACTGCTCTCTAACTGGTGTCACTGGTGTCACTGGTGTCACTGGTCTCTAACTGGTCTCTAACTGGTGTCACTGGTGTCACTGGTCTCTAACTGGTGTCACTGGTGTCACTGGTGACTCTAACTGGTCTGTAACTGGTGTCACTGGTCGGTAACTGGAGTTACTGGTTTCTGACTGGTGTCACTGGTGTCACTGGTCTCTAACTGGTCTCTAACTGGTGTCACTGGTGTCACTGGTCTCTAACTGGTGTCACTGGTGTCACTGGTCTCTAACTGGTGTCACTGGTCTCTAACTGGTCTCTAACTGGTGTCACTGGTGTCCCCAGCTCACCGCCCCCACCTTCCCCATGACGGTGACGCTCAGCCCCGCCCCCGCCGGGGTGGGACAGGTGAGTGGGGCAGGGCCTGGGGTGGGCGTGGTCTGAGGTGGGTGTGGCCTGAGATGGGCGTGGATCTCTGTGGGTGTGGTTCGATGTGGGTGTGGCCAGCAGGGTGTGGTTCAATGTGGGTGTGGTTCAATGTGTCCCTCCTCAGCCATCCCTCACCTGTCCCACCAATCTCACCTGTCCCCAGCTGTCCCCTCACCCTTCCCATGTGTCCCACCTGTCTCAGCTGTCCCTCAATGGTCTCATCAATCCCAGCTGTCCCACAATCTCACCTGTCCCCTCTGCCCAGGTGCGCGTGGGCTCCCCGCAGGTGCTGTCCCCATGTCACCTGTCCCTGTCTCACCTGTCCCTCACCTGTCCCTCACCTGTCCCAAGTGCGCGTGGGCTCCCCGCAGGTGCTGTCCTCTGTCCCTCACCTGTCCCCTCTGTCTCACTGTCCCCTCTGTCCTTCACCTGTCAGGTGCGCGTGGGCTCCCTGCAGGTGCTGTCCCCATCTCACCTGTCCCTGTCTCACCTGTCCCTGTCTCACCTGTCCCCATCTCACCTGTCCCTCACCTGTCCCTCACCTGTCCAGGTGCGCGTGGGCTCCCCACAGGTGCTGTCCCCTGTCCCTCACCTGTCCCCATCTCACCTGTCCCTCACCTGTCCCCTCTGTCCAGGTGCGCGTGGGCTCCCCGCAGGTGCTGGGGATGTGTCCCTGTCTCACCTGTCCCTCACCTGTCCCCTCTGTCCCTCACCTGTCCAGGTGCGCGTGGGCTCCCCGCAGGTGCTGGGCGCGGTGGCCGCTGCCATGGGCGGGGCCCGGGCGGGGGCGCTGCTGCGGGGGGGGCCCCGTGGGAACCGAGAAACTGCGGGTGCAGAGGATCGGGGGACCAGTACAGGGCCCTGCGGTGAGACTGGGGGGACTGGGGGGACTGGGAACACTGGGATGGACTGGGGAGCACTGGGAATGGGACTGGGGGGACTGGGAACACTGGGAGAGACTGGGAGGGACTGGGAGCACTGGGAATGGGACTGGGAGGGATGGGGGGACCAGTACAGAGCCCTGCGGTGAGACTGGGGGGACTGGGAGAGACTGGGAATGGGACTGGGGGAACTGGGAACACTGGGAGCACTGGGATGGACTGGGAACACTGGAATGGGACTGGGATGGGACTGGGGGGGCTGGGGAGACCAGTACAGAGCCCTGCGGTGAGACTGGGGGGACTGGGATGGACTGGGATGGACTGGGATGGACTGGGGAGCACTGGGGGAAATTGGGAGCACTGGGGGGGGCTGGGAGGGAACTGGGACCGACTGGGACCAACTGGGACGAAATGGGAGGAACTGGGAGGGTTCAACCTGGGGGGGTGTGGCTACCACGGGAGGCGTGGCTTTGTTCTGAGGGCGGGGCCTGGGCGTGGCTCAGGGTTTGGGGGGCGGGGCCTGATGCGCTCTGGGGTGGGGTCTGTGGGGAATGGGCGGGGCCTCAGCCGGGGGGGCGTGGTCTGTGAATGGGCGGGGCCTGTGGCAGTGGGGGCGGGGCCTCGCTGACCCCGGTGTCTCCCCAGGTGGTCCCTGGGGGGCGGGGACACGGCGGGGAGGGGCCGCAGGTGGAGCCGGTCGCACTCAGCCCCAGGTGAGTGCGAGGGGGCGGGGCTAAGAGGGGCGTGGCTTTGGGGGCGTGGCTTAGGTGGGGGTGGGGCAGCAATGAGGCAGGGCTAGGAGAGAAGGGGCGTGGTTATGCGGCAGGGGTGGGGCTTTAAAGAAAGGGGTGTGGCTATTCATGGAGGGGGGTGGCTATGAGAAAAGGGGCGTGGCTATGCAGGAAGGGGGTGGGGCTGGCATGAAGAGGGTGTGGCTAGGAGAGAAGGGGTGGGGCTGTGAGAAAAAAGGTGTGGCTATGCAGGAAGGGGTGGAGCTAGCATGAAGGGGGTGTGGCTAGGAGAGAAGGGGCGGGGCTATGCAGGGAGGGGCAGGGTTATTACGGAGGGTTGGGGCTATGTGTGAAGGGGCGTGGCTTCGATGGGTGTGGCCATCAAAAGGGGTGTGACCAGTGGGCTTTTTTGGTGGGCGTGGCCATTCAGAAAGGGGCGGGGCTTTGAGGTGGCGCTCTGTCCAGCCCGAGGGGGTGTGGGCAATGCGAAGGGGTGTGGCCGCGGCGGTGGGCGTGGCCGCTGAGCCCCGCCCCTCGGCAGGCACCGGGCGTGGGTTGACGCCTGCGCCGGCCTCTTCGGGGGCGTCGACATCTGCGGGGTGGAGGCGCTGAGGGGCCCCGACGGGCAGGAGCAGATCGTGCAGGTACCCGGAACACCTGGGCACACCTGGGGAACACCTGGGCACACCTGGGGAACACCTGGGGAGCACCTGGGCACACCTGGGGAACACCTGGGGAGCACCTGGGGAACACCTGGGGAACACCTGGGCACACCTGGGCACACCTGGGGAACACCTGGGGAACACCTGGGCACAGCTGGGGACACCTGGGGATACCTAAGGCACCTGGGGGACACCTGGGACACCCCGGGCATACCTGGACACACCTGGGCCACAGCTGGGTCACAGCTGGGCACACATAGGGCACCTGGGACACACCTGGCGGACACCTGAGACACACGGGGCATACCTCGGCACACCTGGGCACACCTGGGGCACAGCTGGGGACACCTGGGCACATTTGGGGCACACCTGAGACATGCAGGGCACACCTGGTGGACACCTGAGACACATGGACACACCTGGAGAACATCTGGGCACAGCTGGGACATACCTGGAGGACACCTGGGCAATACCTAGGGCACCTGAGGCACACCTGGACACACTGGGGCACACCTGGGTAACTCCTGGGACATACGTGAGACACCTGGGGCATACGTGAGCACAGCTGGGCACAGGTGGGCACAACTGGAGCACACCTGGGGCACACCTGAGTCACCTATTCCCCCTCACCCCCTGGTTCCCCCCACCCTTGCACCTCCCTCTGAGGGCTCCATTGCTCACCTGTCCCCCTCCCTCACCTTCCCCCCACACCTGAGCCCCGCCCACACCTGAGCCCCGCCCACCTGTGCCCACCTGTGCCCACCTGTGCCCACCTGCAGGTTCTGGGCTCGTGGCTGCCCCTGCTGGGCCCGGGCGCGGCCGAGGACCAGGCCCAGATCGTGGAGTTGGTGCTGGAGCGGATGAGGGAGGAGCTGCCCGCCCCCCGCAGCCCCTCCCCCGCCCGGCACGCCACAGGTAACCGCCCCTCCCCCCACCCCATCCTCCAGGTGCTTCCCGGAACCCCCAAAATTGAAACCCCGCCCCCCCCTCCTTTTGCGCAGGTGTCGGTGACATCG
The DNA here is from genome assembly GCA_036010785.1 of Ammospiza maritima maritima. Classification (NCBI taxonomy): domain Eukaryota; kingdom Metazoa; phylum Chordata; class Aves; order Passeriformes; family Passerellidae; genus Ammospiza; species Ammospiza maritima. Next base: position 5,957 of record JAYKTQ010000204.1, read on the forward strand.
GGGACCCCCCGGCCGGGGACCCCCCCCCAGCAGAGACCCCAGCCCCAGGGTGAGTGACCCCAAAAAATTTTGGGAGCCTCCAAAATCCGAAATTTTGGGATTTACATCCTGAACTTTGAGGGATCTGCTTTTGCTCAGAAGGGGAAAATTTTCCCCAAAATGGGACTCAGAAAAATTTTGGGTTTCCCAGAAATCGTCCTTAAATTTGACCCAAATCCTAAATTTGCTAAGTTTAAATTAATTCCTAAAAATTGCTCCAGACACCCAAATTTTGGGAGCCCCTCCCTCCCCTGGGACACCCCAAATCTGCTCCTGCGCCGCCAAAATTGGGGGATTTTGCCCCAAATTGGGACCTTACCTTCCTCAAGCCCCGCCCCCTCAGCTGTTTCTCTTCCCTCCAGGTGCTCCGCCTCCGTCTGGCCCGCCCAGCCACGCCCACAGCCGCAGGGGCAGCCACGCCACAAATGGGCGGAGCTTCCACCACGCCCCGCCCAGCCAGGCCCCGCTCAGCCACGAGGTCCCGCCCAGCCACGCCCACTCGCTGCACAGCCCCGCCCCCAAACCCCAACGGCCACGCCCCAGCCCCGCCCAACCTCCCCGCAGCCACGCCCACAAACCCCGCCCAGCCCGGCTCAGCCACGCCCACAAACCCCGCCAGCTCCCCACAGCCACACCCACAAGCCCCGCCCACTTCGCAGCCCCGCCCACCTCTGGCTGCTTCGGCGCCTCAGCCTCGCCCACCCAGCCCACAGCCCCGCCCACAAGCCCCGCCCACATCCCCGCAGCCACGCCCACAAATCTCTCCTGTATCCCAACCCCGCCCTCAAGCCCCGCCCACCTCAGCTCCTCAGCCCCGCCCACCCGGCCCGGCTGTGTCCCCCCAGCCAAGGCCACAAGCCCCACCCACTTCACAACCCCGCCCCCAAGCCCCGCCCACCTCAGCCCCTCGCCCCGCCCCCAAGCCCCGCCCACCTCAGCCCCTCAGCCCCGCCCCAAGGTCCAGCTACCTCACCCCAGCCCCGCCCCCAAGCCCCACCCACCTCCCCCCAGCCCCGCCTCCAGCGCTCCCCCTCCGTTCCTCAGCCCCGCCCCCAAGCCCCGCCCTCCTCCGCCACGCCCCGCCCCCCCGGCCCGCAGGCCCCACCCACCACGCGCCAGCCCCGCCCCCAGGCCCCGCCCATTGCCCCCAAACCCGTCCTGGCCCCCAAACCCGGCTCCGCCCCTCTCCCCAGGTAAGTCAGGGGGGCTCTGGGGGGGTAGGGGGCTATGCCCCGCCCCCTGCGGGGGAGGGGTGAGGCTCCGCCCCCTGGGCCCCCCCTGAACCCCCAAATTCCGCAGCCCCGCCCCCGAGCAGGGCCCCCCGAGAGCCTGCGGGCGCTGCGGCAGAGCTTCGCCAGCCTCTTCTCCGACTGAGCCCAAAAACATCGGGGAGCCCCAAAATACCAACGGGGCACCCCGAAATACCAACGGGGCACCCCGAAAATCCCACTTGAGGGTATCCCGAAAATCCCACTGAGGGTATCCCGAAAATCCCACTGAGGGTACCCCGAAACAGACCTGGGACGTACCTCAAAAATACACCCAGGGCGCCCCAAAAAACCTCCTGGAGAGCCCCAAAATACCAACGGGGCACCCCAAAATACCAACGCGGCACCCCAAAAATCCCACTGAGGGTACCCCGAAAATCCCACTGAGGGTACCCCGAAACACACCTGGGAGGTACCTCAAAAATACACCCAGGGCGCCCCAAAAACCTCCTGGAGAGTCCCAAAATACCAACAAGGGTACCCCCATAAACCCCCTGGGGATGCCCCAAAATTGCAACGAGGGTACCCCAAATTACCAATGTGGAGCCCAAAAATTCCCCCACGGGCACCCCAAAATACCAATGGGGGTGTCCCAAAACCCCCCCCGGGACACCTCAAAAATGCCCCTGGGGGTACCCCAAAAACCCTTATGGGGACACCCCAGAAACACACCTGGGAAGCCCCAAAATATCAACGGGGCAGCCCAAAAATCCCCCCAAAATCCCACCAAAAACCTGCCAGGGGACACTCCAAAATACCAATGGAGCACCCCAAAAACCTCCTGGGGACACCCCAAAAATCCTACTGGGGGAGCCCCAAAATACCGACGGGGGACACCCCAAAAACACACCCGGGGGCACTTAAAAATCCCACGGGGGGTACCCCAAAAATCCTTGGAGACATCCTAAAAATCCCCTCCGGGGCCCCCCAAATCTCCTGTGGACACCCCAAAAATCCCCCGGGCACATCCCAAAACCCCCTCAACACTGCCATGGGGACGCCCCCAAAAGCCCCCCAGGGTCACCCCAAAATCCCCCTCGGGAGACCCCAAAACTTCCCAAGGGGTGTCCCCAAATCCCCCAGAGTCCGCCAAAACGACCCCTGGGGTCACCCCAGGATCCCCCCTGGGGTCACCCCCAAATCCATCCCTGCTTTGCCGCCCCACAAATGGGGGGGTTTGGGTGCCCGGGACCCCTGAGAATGCACCCCAAAACCCCCTAGGGTGCCCCAAAATCCACCCGGGACCCCCCAAATCCACCTTGGGGAGGGGTCCCTGGAGTTCAAGACCCCCCAAAATCCACCCGGGATCCCCCCAAATCCGCCCTGGGTGGGGTCCCGGGTGTTCGGGACCCCCCAAATCCCCCCGGCGCTCCCCTCCCCCCACTGCTCTGTGCTCTCAGTGTGCGCTCGTGAGTGTGTAAGCCCCGCCCCCCCGCTTGGCCACGCCCCCTTCTCGGACACACCCTGCTTAGCCCCGCCCCCTTCGCCCAGGTGGGCGGGGTCAATAAATCCCTGAGCTGCTGGCGCTGGGTGCTGCTGATGGGGGGGTGGGGCTGGGTGGGACCCCTCCCAAAATTGGGGGGAGGCACCTGGGGACACCTGGGGACACCTGGGGACACTTGGGATGGACCTGGGGGACACTTGAGACAAACCTGGGGAGACCTGGAGACAACTGGGGGGTGGGGACACACCGAGGGCACACCTGGGGACACCTGGGAGGGACCTGGGGACAACTGGAGCACACCTGGGGGACACCTGGGCACACCTGGGGACATCTGGGCCACACTTGGGGACACCTGGGCACACCTGGGGACATCTGGGCCACACTTGGGGACACCTGGGCACACCTTGGAGGGACCTGGGGGACAGCTGGGGACACCTGGAGGCAGCTGGGGCACCTGGGTGGTAGCCTGGGCACACCTGGGAGAGACCTGGGGGACACCTGGAGCACATTGGGGACACCTGGGGGCAGTTGGGGGACACCTGGGAGGGACTTGGGGACAGCTGGGGACACCTGCAAGACACCTAGGCACAGCTGGGGACAGCTGGGACGCACCTGGGACTCTCCTGGGGACACCTGGGACACTTGGGGACAGCTGGGACACACTTGGGGAGACACCTGGGCACACCTGGAACATACCTGGGGCTCATCTGAGGACCCCTGGGCACACCTGGGGACATCCAGGACACACCTGGGGCACACCTGGGGCTCACCTGGGCCAGGTACGGGCTGGGGGGGGCTCAGGCCGCGTTGTTCCGGCCGCGCTCTGCGCGCGGGAAGGTTTGATCGCCGATAGAGCGCGGGCATGTCGCGACATGCGACCGCGATAGAGGCGGGGGGGGAAGGGATGGACGGAGCTCGGACCTCCCGCCCGCCAGGGGGCGCCCTACAGGCGGAAGCGCGGTGATGACGCAGTTCCGGCGATGACGTCAGAGGCAGCATGGCGGCGGCGGAGAAGGCGCAGCGCTACGAGGCGTTCGTCAGCGACGTCCTGCAGCGAGACCTGAGGTAGGCGACATCATATCGCGACAGAAACCCCGCCCACGCGACAGCCCGGCCCTCCCCTCAGCGCTATGGCCACGCCCCCTCTCTGCAACATCCGTAACGGATTGTGGTGGCCACGCCCACTGAGGTTGAGACCACGCCTGTGTCTTGGCCACGCCCCCTCATCTACCTTACAATGCACAATAACTGCGTGGGATGGCCACGCCCATTCGTAATGAGGCCACGCCCCCGACTCAACCCCACCCATTCATCATAAGACCCTGCCCATTTCACGAACACGCCCCTCCACTTTAAGTCCTCCACACAATAGCAACGTGTTGTGGCCACGCCCTTTCACGGGGACGCCACGCCCCTTAACCTCTGCATAATGTAAAACCACGCCCATTTCACGGTCACGCCCCCTCATCAACCGCCCAATGAATAATAAGCGCATATTGTGGCCACGCCCATCCACCTCGAGACCCACGCCCATTTCCAGGCCACACCCCCTCCACTTAACGTCCGCCTCCACATACTAACAGTGTATTGTAGCCATGCCCTTTCATGTGGTGGCCACGCCCCCTCAACATCTGCATGATGTGGCCACGCCCATTCATTATACAGTCATGCCTACTTCATGGCCATGCCCCCTCATTAATGTCTCTGCATAATAACGGTGTGTTGTGGCCACGCCCATCCTCCCGGAGGGCACACCCCTTTCCAGACCACACCCCCTCTTCATAGCAACCTTGTTGCACCAACCCCTTCCACCCTGAGTCCACGCCCATTTTGTGGCCACGCCCCCTTCTCAACATCCCCTTTTATATAAACCACACCCTGTGACCACTCCCATCCACCGTGAGGCCACGCCCATTTCTAGGCCACGCCCCTCTGTATAGCAACCGTTGTACCCGCACCATCCACCCTGAGATTACGGCCATTTCTTGGCCACGCCCCCTCCACCGCACACCGTGTCATGGCCACGCCCATTCCCTGCGAGGCCCCGCCCCCGTGAGGCCCCGCCCCTGACAGCGCCCCCTGCAGGCGGGTGCAGGAGCAGCGCGACGCCGTCTTCGAGCAGCAGGCGCAGGTGCTGCAGCTCCGCTCCGCCCTCAGCCGCCTGCAGGTGCGCGGGGGGGGCGGGGCTTAACGAGGGGGCGGGGCTTAACGGGGCGTGGTCAGGGCTGGGGAGGGGGCGGGGCAGGATCTGGAGGGGATTTGGGGGGCCTGGACGGGGGTTTGGGGGGGTATTGATGGGGGTGTTTGGAGGGATTTTGGGGGGATTGGAAAGTGTTTAGGGGGGTTTGGGGGGGATTTTGGGGGTCTTGTGGGAAGATTTGGGAGCAATTAGGGGAATTTGGGGGACTCCTAGGGAGTAAAGTGGGATTTGGGGGTGTTTTTGGGGTGGTTTGGGGGGATTTGGGGGTCTCCTGGGGGGCATTTGGGGGGTCTCGTGAGGGGTTAGGTGGGATTTGGGAGGCTTCTTGGAGGGTTTGGGGGGGATTTGGATGTGTTTGTGGGGGGTTGGGGGTTCTCATTGAGGGGTTTGGGGGAGATTCCGAGGATTTGAGGGTCTCATAGGGAATTAGGTGGGATTGGGGGGTCTCCTGGGGGGGAGTTGGGAGGATTTAGGAGGGTTGGGGGGGGATGTTTGGGTGCCTCATGGGGGGATTTGGGGGTGTTTTGCTGTGTATGTGCGTAATTGGGGGATATTGAGGAGGGGTTAAGGGAGATTTGGGGTCATTGGGGAGTTTTGGGGGTCGAGATTTGGGGTCCCTGGGCTGTTTGGGGGATCCCTGGGGTTGTTTGGGGTTGAGATTTGGGGTCCCTGGGGCTGTTTGGGGTCTCAGATTGACCCCGGGGGATTTTGGGGTCCCCAGGATGCCGCCGCCCCCCTGCACACCCAGGTGGATCTCGGCTGCAATTTCTTCGTCAGCGCCGAAGTGTGAGTGGAGATGGGACCCCAAAAACCTCCTCAGACACCCCTAAACCTGCTCAGAACCCCCTCGGGACCCTCCCTGACCCTGTTTTTGCTCTCCCTGTGCCCCCAGCCCGGACCCCCGGCGCGTGTTCGTGGCTCTGGGGTTCGGGTTCTTCGCGGAGCTGACGCTGCCCGAGGCCCTTCGGCACCTGGAGCGCCGCAGTTCCCTCCTGCAGAGGTGAGGCAGCCTGGCCACGCCCACTGGCCACGCCCACATCCCGTGGACACGCCCACAGCCCCCAGACAGGTCCCATAGTGCTGGGTATTGACCCTTGGTCATTCTGCCTTGGTCACGCCCACACGAGGACGGGCCACGCCCCTTTGTTGAGACCACACACATTTAGGCCACGCCCTCCGGGGAAGCCACGCCCACCATGCAAAGCCCTATTGTCACTGTATTTGGGTGGGAGGAGGTGACCACGCCCCTTTGGGACCACACACATGTAGGTCACGCCCCTTTGCAGAGCCACACCCACATTTCTGCTGTATTTCGGGTGGGAGGAGGAGGCCACGCCCCTTTGGACCACACCCACTTAAGCCACACCCCTTTTTGCTCACCTGGGGCCACAGGCAGCTCCAGATGGGCAAGCCACGCCCCCTTTGGCCACACCCCCATACCATTACAGGAGATCACATCCCATGTTCATGGCATGACCAAAAAAGGAGTGCCATTCACTAGACCACGCCCACACTACCAAAGCCACGCCCACACCATAAAAGGAGTGTGCATTCCTTCTCATCATAATAAATTAAGGTGTGGTGTCATCCTGCCAATCATCAGGCCACGCCCACTCAGTAGACCCCACCCTTCCCATCAAAGCCACTCCCTCTCAAGCCCCGCCCCTTTCAGGCTCAGCGATTCCCTGACTCGCGACGGGGCCAAGATCCGCGCCCACATCCGGCTGGTGCTGGAGGTAACCCCGCCCCCTCCCCTGGCCACGCCCCTTCACCTGCTGGCCACGCCCCTGCACCTGCTGGCCACGCCCACATTGCTCTGCCCCTCCCCCAGGGCCTGCGGGAGCTGCAGGGGCTGCAGGAGCCCCCCGTGACCTCTGACCCCTGACGGACACTGCGCTGGCCCCCGCCCCCTCGGCTGGGTGTAAACCTGGAGTACACCCGGAGTAATGTGGAGATTTTACACCTGGGAGTGTCCTGGGTGTAAACCGGGAGTTAATCGGAGCTGTTACACCTGGAAGAAAACTTTGAGTGGAGTTTTACACCTGGGAGTAAACTTGGAGTAAAGCAAAGTTTTTTTACACCTGGGGGTAAATCTGAAGTAAAGTAGAGTTTTTATATCTTGGAGTAACCTGTGTGTAAAGCCAAAGTAAAGTGGAGGTTTTACATTTTGGAGTAGCTTGTGTGTGTAAACCTGGAGTAAAGTGGATTTTTTACACCTTGGAGTAACGTGTGTGTAAAGGTGGAGTGGGGGAGGGGTGTGGCACACAGAGGAAGCTTTGAGTAACCCCAGAGTAGTTTATGAGTAAACTGTGAGAGCCCTGTAAGCAGGGGGAGGGGTCTGGGAGTAACCCTGGAGTACCTGGAATAACTCTGGAGTACCCAGAGTAGCCCTGGAATACCTGGAGCAACATGTGGGTAAGCTCAGAGTAACCCCTGAGTAACCTCAAGGACCCACTGGAACACCCCATTCTGAGGCTGGAGTAACCCCTGAGTAAGCTCTGAGTGACCCCTGAGTAACCCTTGAGTAGCTCTGGAGTAACCTCAGAGCAGCCCTGTCCCATTCCATGCTGCGGAGTAAACCCCGAGTAACCATGGAGTCCCAAAAACGGGGGCAGAGCCTCTGTGGGGCTGTCCCCGCCCCCTCCCTCTGAGGGGCGTGGTCAGTGGGGTGGGGGAGGGGCATAGAAGGAGTTGGGGGAGGGGTCCCCAGCCCAGCTGTGAGGTCACTGGGGCTGGGGGGTTCCCCGAAGGGAATCCCCACCTCCATTTCCCTGCTAGGGAGCTTGGGGGCGTGTCCCAAACAGACCCCACCCCCTGAGACCCCTCCCGACCCAGGGGGCGTGTCCTCATAAGCCCCGCCCCCTTTTAAGCCCCTCTATTTTCCCACTCTTTGTGCTGACGTCACTCCTCACTTAGCCCCGCCCCACCAGCGCGTTGTCCCGCCTTACAATGACGTCACCCACCGCTTAGCCCCGCCCCTACAGTTTTACCGCACCTCCCCTCGCCCTAACGTCACTCTCCGCTTAGCCCCGCCCCTCTTGCACATCGCCCCGCCCCTCGCTCTGACGTCACTTGGCCCCGCCCCGCCGCCATCTTGCGCCGCCGCCGCCGCCGCTCCCGCCGCTCCCGCCCGGCCCGGCCCGGCCCGGCCCCACCGGAGCCCCCGCGGGGTCGGGCCCGGCCCCGCCATGGCCGAGGATTTCTGGGAGGCTCCGCGCCGCTGAGCCGGTAACGGGAACCGCTCCGGGAGCACCGGGAACATCCCGGGAATCACCGGGAATCACCGGGATCCCCTCGGGAACCCCCCGGGAGCTCCCGGGGCCGCCGTGAGGGCAGCGGGGGGGGAGGGGGGGCAGGGGAGGAGGCCACGCCCACTCGGGGCACGCGGGGCTCCACGGGGGGAGGGGGGGGCACCGCGGGGGGCCCAGGTGTGGGGGAGGGGATGGGGAGGGGCCCGGTGTGCCCAGGTGTGCCCAGGTGTGCCCAGGTGTGCCGAGTGGGCCCAGGTGTTGAGGGTGAATCCAGGTGTGCCCAGGTGTTGAGGCTGTGCCCGGCTGTGCCCAGGTGTGCCCACGGCTCAGGTGTGCAGTGACCCCAGGTGTGCAGTTCAGTGTGGCCCAGGTGTGCCCAGGTGTGCAGGGCACTCAGGTGTGCAGGGGGTGCCCAGGTGTGCAGGAGGCGCTCAGGTGTGCAGTGACGCCCGGTGTGCCCAGATGGGCACGGTGGGCAGGGGCTGCCCAGGTGTTCAGGGTCGGTCCCAGGTGTTCAGCGTGGCCCCAGCTGTGCCCAGAGGTGCCCAGGTGTGCAGGGCACTCAGGTGTGCGGTGACCCCAGGTGTGGCTGTGCCCAGGTGTGCAGTGACCCCACCTTTGCCCAGGTGTGTAGAGCGGCTCCAGGTGTGCCCAGCTGTGCCCACGGCTCAGATATGCAGTTGCCCCCAGGTACTGAGGCTGTGCCCAGGTGTGCCCAGGTGTGCAGGGCACTCAAGTGTGCGGTGACCCCAGGTGTGCGGGGGTGGCGCCAGATGTGGCACACTCAGGTGTGCAGTGAGTTCAGGTGCCCAGCTGTGCCCAGGTGTGCAGGGCACTCAGGTGTGCGGTGACCCCAGGTGAGGCTGTGCCCAGGTGTGCCAGCCGTGCCCACGTTCAGGTGCCCGCAGGGCAGGGCCATGGACCGGATGAAGAAGATCAAGCGGCAGCTCTCCATGACGCTGCGGGGCGGCCGCGCCCCCGACAAGGCCCTGGGGGACCCCCGCGATGGCACCGGCAGCGACAGCGGTGAGCGCTGGCCCTTTAAGGGGAGCCCCGCCCCCCCGGAGCTGGCCCCGCCCCCCCGGAGCCAGCCCCGCCCCTACAAAGTGGGGACCTGGCCCTTTAAGAGGGTGCGGGTTGGAAGTGCCTGGCCCTTTAAAAGCTTTGGGGGTGGTGGGAAGGAGATTGGGGCGTTCCTGTCCCTTTAAGAGGGTGTCCGTGCCTTTAAGGGGGTGCCTGTCCCTTTAAGAGGGTACCTGGTCTTCTTTGATAGTGCATATCCCTTTAAGAAGATACCTGTCCCTTTAAGAGGATGCCTGTTTCTTTAAGATGGTGCCTGTTCCTTTAAGAGGGTGCCTGGCCTTTTTACGGGGTAGCTGTACCTTTAAGAAGTTGGGCAGGCACATTTTGGGGTGCCTGTCCCTTTAAGAGGGGTGCCTGTCCCTTTAAGAACACAGGGAGGCACATTTTGAGGTGCCTGTCCCTTTAAGAGGATACCTATCCCTTTAAAAGGGTGGCTGTCCCTTTAAGAAGCGGGGGAGGGGGCACATTTTGGGGTACCTGTCCCTTTAAGACCCCCCCCCCCCCCAAGCAGGACGCGGCCCCTTTAAGAGCTGGGGGTCCTCTCCTGTCCCCTCCTGTCCCCTCCTGTCCATCTGTCCCCTGTGCCCCCCCCCCCGTGTCCGTCCATCTGTCCCCGTGTCCTGTCCCCTGTGCCCCCCCCAGGTGCCACCACCTGTCCCCGGTGCCACCACCTGTGCTCTGTCCCCGTGTCACCTCCCTGTCCCCAAACTGGGGGGGGGGGGGGGGGTCACAGGTGGCACCCCCGGGGACCTTTGGGGACATCGCGGGGGAGGGGGGGGGATTTTGGGGGGGATTTTGGGGGTTCCTGGGGTTTGGGAGGCTCTTGGGGACACTGGGGGGGTCCTTTGGGACATTTTGGGGGGACATTGGGGGTCCTTGGGGACATGGGGGGCTCTCTTAGGGACAGTGGGGGGGACATTGGTGACATTGGGGGGGGGGCCCTGGGAGGGTTTTGGGGACAGTTTGGGGACACTGCGGAGTCCCAAGGGTTCCCTTGAGTTTGGGGGTTTTTTTGGGGTGTTTTGGGATATTTTGGGGTCCCTGACCCCCCCTGTGTGCCCCCAGAGCCGGGGGGGGACGAGGCCGGGATGGGGTCGGACAGGGGGGAGGTTTTGGGGTGATTTGGGCTATTTTGGGGTGATTTGGGGTATTTTGGGGTGTTTTTTGGGTATTTTGGGGTGGTTTTGGGGTATTTTGGGGTCCCTGACCCCCCCTGTGTGCCCCCAGAGCCGGGGGGGGACGAGGCCCGGATGGGGTCGGACAGGGGGGAGGTTTTGGGGGGATTTTGGGGTATTTTGGTTTAATTCGGGTATTTGGGGATCACTGAGATATTTTGGGTTATTTTGGGGTGGTTTTGGGTATTTTGGATATTTTGGGGTCCCTGACCCCCCTTTTGTGCCCGCAGAGCCGGGGGGGGACGAGGCCCGGATGGGGTCGGACGGGGAGAGCGACCCCCCCTCGGGGACATCCTCGGAGGAGGTGGCGTCACCCGTGAGGCTGCGGCAGCACCCGCGGCACGGAGCCTGCGAGGTGGGACTGGGGGGACTGGGGGGACTGGGAGGGACTGGGAGGGACTGGGGGGACTGGGGGGGACTGGGAGGGACTGGGAGGGACTGGGGGGACTGGGAGGGACTGGGAGGGACTGGGAGGGACTGGGGGGACTGGGGGGACTGGGAGGGACTGGGAGGGACTGGGAGGGACTGGGGGGACTGGGGGGGACTGGGGGGACTGAGGGGACTGGGAGGGACTGGGGGGGACTGGGAGGGACTGGGGGGACTGAGGGGACTGAGAGGGACTGGGGGGACTGGGAGGGACTGGGAGGGACTGGAGGGAGTGGAAAACTATGGGGAGTGGGGATACTGGGGATACTGGGAGGGAGTAGGGGGACTGGGAGGGACTGGGGGGGACTGGGAGCATTGGGGGGACTGAGACCACTGGGGGACTGGGAGCACTGGGAGGGACTGGGGCACTGGGGATACTGGGAGGAGTGGGAGGACTGGGGGGGTAGGAGGGACTGGGAGGAGTGGCGGGATACTGGGAGGGCACTGGGAGCACTGGGATGGCACTGGGAGCACTGGTGTGAGCTGTCCCCTGTCCCCAGGATGTCACCAAGTGCCTGTCCCTGCCTGAGAGGGGAGGGCTGGGGCTGAACTGGGAGCACTGGGATGACACTGGGCTGAACTGGGAGCACTGGGAGGGCACTGGGAGGGCACTGGGAGCACTGGGTCCATCCTGGTGTCCCTTGTGTCCCCAGGATGTCACCAAGCGCCTGTCCCTGCCCGCTGACACCCGCCTGCCCGAGGGGGGGCTGGGGCTGCCCGGACCCCTGAGCCGCCGCCTGCGCCGCGTCTCCCTGGTGCGTCCCAGTATGGACCAGTATGAACCAGCATAAACCAGTATAGACCGGTACAGACTAGCATAAACCAGTATAAACCAGTATGGACCAATATAGACCAGTACAGACCAGTATAGGCCAGTATAAACCAGTATGGACCAATATAGACTGGTACAGACCAGTATGGATCAATATAGACCAGTATAAACCAGTACAGACCAGTACGGACCAATATAGACCAGTACAGACCAATACAGACCAGTACGGACCAGTACAGACCAGTACAGACAAATATAGACCAGTACAAACCAGTACAGACCAGTACAGACCATTATAGACCAGTACAGACCAATACAGACCAGTACACACCAGTACACACCAGTACAGACCATTATAGACCAGTACAGACCAGTACACACCAGTACAGACCAGTACACACCAGTACACACCAGTACAGACCAGTACACACCAGTACAGACCAGTACACACCAGTACAGACCAGTACACACCAGTACACACCAGTACAGACCAGTACACACCAGTACAGACCAGTACACACCAGTACACACCAGTACCGGGCGGGAGGGCGGGCACTCCCAGCACTCCCAGCTCTCCCAGCTCTCCCAGTAACGGGGTCCCCTCTCCCCTCCCCCCCCCAGTCTGAAATCGGCTTCGGGAAGTTGGAGACCTACGTGAAACTGGACAAACTGGGAGAGGTGAGGCAGCACCTGTGTCACCTGTGTCACCTGTGTGTCACCTGTGTCACCTGTGTCACCTGTGTCACCTGTGTGTCACCTGTGTCACCTGTGTGTCACCTGTCACCTGTGTGTCACCTGTGTCACCTGTGTCACCCTGTGTGTCACCTGTGTCACCTGTGTCACCTGCGTCACCTGTGTGTCACCTGTCACCTGTATGTCACCTGTGTCACCTGTGTGTCACCTGTTTGTCACCTGTGTGTCACCTGTCACCTGTGTGTCACCTGTGTCACCTGTGTGTCACCTGTGTGTCACCTGTCACCTGTGTGTCACCTGTGTCACCTGTGTGTCACCTGTATGTCACCTGTGTCACCTGTGTCACCTGTGTGTCACCTGTTTGTCACCTGTGTGTCACCTGTCACCTGTGTGTCACCTGTCACCTGTGTGTCACCTGTGTCACCTGTGTGTCACCTGTATGTCACCTGTGTCACCTGTGTCACCTGTGTATCACCTGTGTGTCACCTGTATGTCACCTGTGTCACCTGTGTGTCACCTGTGTGTCACCTGTGTGTCACCTGTGGTACCTGTGATTTGTGTCAGCTGTGTCTCCTCCATGTCCCCTCCATGGCTGTGATGTCCCTGTGTCCCCTCTGATGTCCCCTCCAGTGTCCCCTGCTGTCCCCAGGGCCCGTGTGCCACGGTGTGCAGGTGTCCCCGCTGTCCCTGATGGTGTCCCTGATGATGACCCTGATGTCCCCATGTCCCCAATGTGTCCCCATGTCCCCCCAGGGCACCTACGCCACGGTGTGCAGGTGTCCCTGATGGTGTCCCCAGTGTGTCCCCACTGTCCCCAGTGTGTCCCCATGTCCCCAGGGTACCTACGCCACAGTGTACAGCTGTCCCTGATGGTGTCCCCTCTGTCCCTGATGATGTCCCCACTGTCCCTGATGACGTCCCCAATGTCCCCAACGTGTCCCCATGTCCCCAGGGTACCTGCGCCACGGTGTACAGGTGTCCCCAATGTATCTCTGATGTCCCCAATGTGTCTCCACTGTTGCTGATGATGTCCCCATGTCCCCAGTGTGTCCCCATTGTCCCCAGGGCACCTACACCGCGGTGTACAGGTGTCCCTGACGGTGTCCCCAGTGTGTCCCTGATGATGTCCCCAATGTCCCCCCGTCCCCAGGGCACCTGCACAATGGTGTACACGTGTCCCTGATGATGTCCTCAGTGTGTCCCTGATGTCCCCATGTCCCCCTGTCCCCAGGGCACCTACGCCACAGTGTACAGGTGTCCCTGATGATGTCCTCAGTGTGTCCCTGATGTCCCCATGTCCCCCTGTCCCCAGGGCACCTACACCGCGGTGTACAGGTGTCCCTGACAGTGTCCCCAATGTGTCCCCATGTCCCCAATGTCCCCCTGTCCCCAGGGCACCTACACAATGGTGTACAGGTGTCCCTGATGATGTCCCCAATGTGTCCCTGATGTCCCTGATGATGTCCCCATGTCCCCCTGTCCCCAGGGCACCTACGCCACGGTGTACAAGGGCCGCAGCAAGCTGACCGAGAACCTGGTGGCGCTGAAGGAAATCCGGCTGGAGCACGAGGAGGGGGCGCCGTGCACGGCCATCAGAGAGGGTGGGGACACTGGGGACACTGGGGACATTGGGGACACTGGGGGGACACTGGGGGGACACTGGGGACATTGGGGACACTGGGGACACGGGGGACATTGGGGACACTGGGGACACTGGGGGGACACTGGGGACACTGGGGGGACACTGGGGACACTGGGGACATTGGGGACATTGGGGACACTGGGGGGACACTGGGGACACTGGGGACATTGGGGACACTGGGGACACTGGGGACACTGGGGACATTGGGGACATTGGGGACACTGGGGACACTGGGGACATTGGGGGGACATTGGGGACATCGGGGAGACACAGCTTGCATGGCCATCAGAGAGGGTGGGGATACTGGGGACACTGGGGACATTGGGGACACTGGGGACACTGGGGGGACACTGGGGACATTGGGGACATTGGGGGGACATTGGGGACATTGGGGAGACACAGCCTGCATGGCCATCTGAGAGGGTGGGGACACTGGGGACACTGGGGACATTGGGGACATTGGGGGGACACTGGGGACACTGGGGACATTGGGGAACATTGGGGACACTGGGGACACTGGGGACATTGGGGAACATTGGGGACACTGGGGACACTGGGGACATTGGGGGACATTGGGGGGACACTGGGGACACTGGGGACACTGGGGACATTGGGGACATTGGGGACACTGGGGACATTGGGGACATTGGGGACACTGGGGGGACACTGGGGACACTGGGGACATTGGGGACATTGGGGACACTGGGGACATTGGGGACATTGGGGACACTGGGGGGACACTGGGGACACTGGGGACACTGGGGACATTGGGGAACATTGGGGACACTGGGGACACTGGGGACATTGGGGACATTGGGGACACTGGGGACACTGGGGACATTGGGGGGACATTGGGGACACTGGGGACACTGGGGACATTGGGGACATTGGGGGGACACTGGGGACACTGGGGACACTGGGGACATTGGGGACACTGGGGACACTGGGGACACTGGGGACACTGGGGACATTGGGGACACTGGGGACATTGGGGACATTGGGGGGACACTGGGGACACTGGGGACATTGGGGACATTGGGAGGACATTGGGGACACTGGGGACATTGGGGACATTGGGGGGACATTGGGGACACTGGGGACACTGGGGACACTGGGGGGACACTGGGGACACTGGGGGGACACTGGGGACATTGGGGACACTGGGGACACTGGGGACATTGGGGAACATTGGGGACACTGGGGACATTGGGGACATTGGGGAGACACAGCTTGCATGGCCATCAGAGAGGGTGGGGATACTGGGGACACTGGGGACATTGGGGAACATTGGGGACACTGGGGACACTGGGGACATTGGGGACATTGGGGGGACATTGGGGAGACACAGCCTGCATGGCCATCAGAGAGGGTGGGGACACTGGGGACCCTGGGGGGACATTGGGGGGACACTGGGGACATTGGGGGGACATTGGGGACATTGGGGACATTGGGGGACATTGGGGGGACATTGGGGACATTGGGGACACTGAGGGGACATTGGGGACATTGGGGGGACATCGGGGAGACACAGCCTGCACGGCCATCAGAGAGGGTGGGGATACTGGGGACACTGGGGGGACATTGGGGGACATTGGGGACACTGGGGGGACATTGGGGACACTGGGGGGACACAGCCTGCACGGCCATCCAAGAGAGTGGGGACACTGGGGACACTTTGGGGACACTGGGGACATTGGGGACAGTGGGGGGACACCCTGCATGGCCATCCAGGAGGGTGGGGACACTGAGGAGACATTGGGGACACCACATGGGGGACATTGCAGGGACACAGCCTGCACGGCCATCTGCGAGGGTGGGGACACTGAGGGGACATTGGGGACACTGGGGGGACACAGCCTGCATGACCATACAGGAGGGTGGGGACACTGGGGGGACATTGGGGACATTGGGGACACTGGGGGGACACAGCCTGCACGGCCATCCAGGAGAGTGGGGACACTGGGGACACTTTGGGGACACTGGGGGGACACCGGGGGGACAGCCTGCACGGCCATCCAAGAGGGTGGGGACATTGGGGACATCCTGAGGACATTGGGAACATCAGGGGGACATTGGGGGGTATTGGGGACATTGGGGACACTGGGGGGACACAGCCTGCACGGCCATCAGAGAGGGTGGGGACATTGGGACATTGCAGGACATAGAGGGGACACAGGGGACATTTGGGGACACAGGGACATGGGGGAACACATTGGTGGACACAGCGGGGACGAGGGGACATGGAGGGGACGTGGTGGGACTCAGGGGACATTGGGGGGACATTGAGGGTCCCCAGTGTCCCCGCTGTGTCCCCAATGTCCCCGTGTCCCCGCAGTGTCCCTGCTGCGGGATCTCAAGCACGCCAACGTGGTGACGCTGCACGACATCGTGCACACGCCGCAGTGCCTGACGCTGGTCTTCGAGTACCTGGTGAGCCCCAAAGCGCCCCAGAATCACCCCAGAACGATCCCAAATTCACCCCAAAATCCACCCAAAATAATCCCAAATTTCACCCCAAGGTCACCCCAAAATCCATCCCAAAATTCACCCCAAAATCCACCCAAAATAATCCCAAATTTCACCCCAAGGTCACCCCAAAATCCATCCCAAAATTCACCCCAAAATCCATCCCAAATCACCCCAAAATCATCCCAAATTCACCGTGAAATGGCCCCAAATTCACCCCAAAATCCATCCCAAAATTCACCCCCAAATCACCCTAAAATTCACCCCGAAACCCACACCAAAATCTCCCCAAAATCCATCCCAAATTCACCCCTAAATCCATCCCAAAATTCACCCCAAAATCATCCCAAATTCACCCCCAAATCACCCTAAAATTCACCCCGAAATCCACTCCAAAATTTCCCCAAAATCCATCCCAAATTCACCCCGAAATCCATCACAAATCACCCCAAAGTCACCTCAAATCATCCCAAAATCCACCCTGAAATTCACCTCTAAATGCCCCCCAAATCACCCCAAAGTCACCCCAAAGTTCACTCTAAATTCACTCCAAAATCACTCTATAATCTACCCAAAATTCACCCTGAAATCCCCAAATCAGCCCAAAATCCATTCTGAAATCCACCCCAAATCCACCCCAAAATCAGCCCCAAAATCACCCTGAAATCCACCCCAAAATAACCCCAAAGTCACCCCAAAATCCATCCCAAATCACCCCAAATTCACCCCAAAATCTCAGTGGAATCACCCCAAAGTCACCCCAAAATCCACACTAAAATCCACCCCAAACCACCCTAAAATTCACCCTTAAATTCACCCCAAAATAACCCCAAAATCCACCCCAAATTCACCCCAAAATCCACCCTGAAATTCACCCAAAATCACCCCAAATTCACCTCAAATCACCCCTAAATTCACTCTAAATTCACTCCAAAATCACCCTATAATCTACCCAAAAATCACCCCAAAATCACCCTGAAATCCACCCCAAAATAACCCCAAAGTCACCCCAAAATCCGTCCCAAATCACCCCAAATTCACCCCAAAATCCCCCTAAATCCACCCCAAATCCTCCAAAATTTACCCAAATCCCCCAAAATCCCCTGCTAATCCCCCCAAATCCCCCAAAATCCCATAAAAGCCCCAAATCCCCTCACCCTGACGTTGTGCATGCCGATAACCCCAAAAATCCCCAAAATTCCCCCCAAAATCTCCCCCAAATGCATCCAAAATCCACCCAAAACCTCCTAAAATCCTCCAAAATTCCCCCAAAATTACCCAAAATCCCATAAATCCTTCAAACCCCTCACCCCGACGTTGTGCACGCCCATAACCCCAAAAATCCCCAAAATTCCCCCCAAAATCTACCCTAAATCTCCCCTCAAAATCCTCCAAAATTTACCCAAACACCCCAAAACTCCCCAAAAAGCCCCAAAATCCCGTAAAAAACCCCAAACCCCTCACCCTGACCTTGTGCATGCCGATAACCCCAAAAATCCTCCAAAATTCCCCCCAAATCCACCCTAAATCTCCCCAAAATCCCCCAAAATTGACCCAAATCACCCAAAAACCCCAAAAATTCACCCCAAAATTTGGGATTTTCTGCTCTGCCCAGGACCGGGACCTGAAGCAGTACCTGGACGATTGTGGGAACGTCATCAGCATGCACAACGTCAGGGTGAGGGTTTGGGGTTTTTTATGGGATTTTGGGGCTTTTTGGGGGAATTTTGGGGGTTTTGGGATGTTTGGGTAAATTTTTGGGGGATTTTGGGGAGATTTAGGGGGATTTTGGGAAGATTTTGGGGGATTTTAGTGGGATTTGGTGGATTTTTGGGGTCATCAGCATGCACAACGTCAGGGTGAGGGTTTGGGGTTTTTTATGGGATTTTGGGGCTTTTTGGGGGAATTTTGGGGGTTTTGGGGTGTTTGGGTAAATTTTTGGGGATTTTGGGGAGATTTAGGGTGGATTTTGGGGGGAATTTTGGGGATTTTTGGGGTTATCGGCATGCACAAGGTCAGGGTGAGGGGATTGGGGTTTTTTATGGGATTTTGCGTTTTTTTGGGGAATTTTGGGGGCTTTGGGGTGTTTGGGTAAATTTTGGGGGATTTTGGGGAGATTTAGGGTGGATTTTGGGGATTTTTGGGGTTATCGGCATGCACACGGTCAGGGAGAGGGGTTTGGGGTTTTTTATGGGATTTTGGGGGTTTTTGGGGAATTTTGGGGCTTTGGGGTGTTTGGGTAAATTTTGGGGAATTTTGGGGAGATTTAGGGTGGATTTTGGGGATTTTTGGGGTTATCGGCATGCACAACGTCAGGGTGAGGGTTTGGGGTTTTTTATGGGATTTTGGGGTTTGGGGGGGAATTTTGGGGGTTTTGGGATGTTTGGGTAAATTTTGGGGGGTTTAGGGAGATTTTAGAGGGATTTTGGGGAGATTTGGGGGATTTTGGGGGGCGGTTTGGGGTCCTCAGCATGCACAAGGTCGGGGTGAGGGGATTTGAGGCTTTTCTGGGATTTTTGGGGGGTTTGGGGGGATTTTGGGGTCTTTGGTATTTCCCAGGGAGGTTTCGGAGCCACAGAGGGACTGGGATTGTCCTGGGGTGGTCCCTGTATGTCCCTGTCTGTCTGTCCCTGTCTGTGTGTCTGTCCCTGTCTGTCCCTGTCTGTCCCTGTCTGTCTGTCTGTCTGACCCCATTATGTTTTTGGGGTGCAGCTGTTCCTGTCCCAGCTCCTGTGGGGTCTCTGTCTGTCTGTCTGTCTGTCCCTGTCTGTCTGTCCCTGTCTGTGTGTCCCTGTTTGTGTGTCTGTCCCTGTCTGTTCCTGTCTGTCTGTCTGATCTGTGTTTTTGGGGCGCAGCTGTTCCTGTTCAGCTCCTGCGGGGTCTCTGTCTGTCTGTCTGTCTGTCCCTGTCTGTGTGTCCCTGTCTGTGTGTCCCTGTCTGTGTGTCCCTGTCTGTCTGTCCCTGTCTGTCTGTCTGTCTATCCCTGTTTGTCTGTCTGTTTGTCTGTCCCTGTCTGTCTGTCCCTGTCTGTCTGTCTGTCTGTCCCTGTCTGTCTGTCTGTCTGTCCCTGTCTGTCCCTGTCTGTCTGTCTGACCCCATTATTTTTTTCGGGCGCAGCTGTTCCTGTCCCAGCTCCTGCGGGGTCCCTGTCTGTCTGTCTGTCTGTCCCTGTCTGTGTGTCCCTGTCTGTCTGTCTGTCTGATCTGTGTTTCTGGGGCGCAGCTGTTCCTGTTCCAGCTGCTGCGCGGTCCCTGTCTGTGTGTCTGTCTGTCTGTCCCTGTCTGTGTCTGTTTGTCTGTCTGTCCCTGTCTGTCCCTGTCTGTGTCTGTCTGTCTGTCTGACCCCATTATGTTTTTGGGGCGCAGCTGTTCCTGTCCCAGCTCCTGTGGGGTCTCTGTCTGTCTGTCTGTGTATCCCTGTCTGTCTGTCCCTGTCTGTCTGTCCCTATCTGTCCCTGTCTGTCTGTCCCTGTCTGTCTGTCTGACTCGTGTTTCTGGGGCGCAGCTGTTCCTGTCCCAGCTCCTGCGGGGTCCCTGTCTGTCTGTCTGTCTGTCCCTGTCTGTCTGTCCCTGTCTGTCTGTCCCTGTCTGTCTGTCTGTCTGTGTATCCCTGTCTGTCTGTCCCTGTCTGTGTCTGTCTGTCTGTCTGTCTGACCCGTGTTTTGGGCGCAGCTGTTCCTGTTCCAGCTGCTGCACGGTCCCTGTCTGTGTGTCTGTCTGTCTGTCTGTCCCTGTCTGTCCCTGTCTGTCTGTGTATCCCTGTCTGTCTGTCTGTCTGTCCCTGTCTGTCCCTGTCTGTCTGTGTATCCCTGTCTGTCTGTCTGTCTGACCCTGTCTGTCTGTCTGACCCGTGTTTTGGGTGCAGCTGTTCCTGTTCCAGCTGCTGCGCGGTCCCTGTCTGTCTGTCTGTCTGTCCCTGTCTGTCTGTCCCTGTCTGTCTGTCCCTGTCTGTGTCTGTCTGTCTGTCTGTCTGACCCGTGTTTTGGGTGCAGCTGTTCCTGTTCCAGCTGCTGCGCGGTCTCGCCTTCTGTCACCGCCACAAGGTTCTGCACCGCGACCTCAAACCCCAGAACCTCCTGCTCAGCCGCCGGGGGGACCTCAAGCTGGCGGATTTCGGTCTGGGCACCCCAAAAACCCCCCCGGGACCCCCAAAAACCTCCCTGGGACCCCAAAAACCCCGAAAACCTCACCCGGCACCCCCAAAAACCTCACCTAGGACCCCAAAAACCTCCCTGGCACCCCAAAACCTCCCTGGGACCCCAAAAACCCCAAAAACCTCACCTGGGAACCCAAAACCTCATCTGGGACCCCCGAAAACCTCACCTGGGAACCCAAAAACCTCACCTGGCACCCCAAAAACCCCAAAAACCTCACCTGGGACCCCAAAACCTCACCTGGGACCCCAAAAACCTCATCTAGAACCCCAAAAACCTCACCTGGGACCCCCAAAAACCCCAAAAACCTCACCTGGGAACCCAAAAACCTCACCTGGCACCCCCGAAAACCTCACCTGGGACCCCAAAACCTCATCTGGGACCCCAAAAACCTCCCTGGCACCCCAAAAACCCCGAAAACCTCACCCAGCACCCCAAAAACCTCACCTGGGACCCCAAAAACTGCATCAGAAACCCCCAAAAACCTCATCTAGGACCCCAAAACCTCACCCAGCACCCCAAAAACCTCACCTGGGACCCCAAAAACCTCCCTGGGACCCCAAAAACCTCACCTAGGACCCCAAAAATCCCTCAAAACTCCACAAACCCTCTCAGGACCCCATTTTCTGCTTCCCCATACCCCATTTTCTGCCCTCTCGACCCACTTTGTGCCCCCCCGACCCCATTTCCTGCTCCCCCGTACCCCCTTTTTGCCCCCACGCCCCATTTTGCTCCCCCCAGTCCCATTTTCTACCCCCTCTTACCCATTCTCTGCCACATCAACCCCATTTCGTGCCCCCCCAGCCCCATTTTCTGCCCCCCCGGCCCCATTTTTTACCCCCTTATACCCTATTTTGCCCCCCCGACCCCATTTTCTGCCCCCCAGCCCCATTTTTGCCCCCCAGCCCCATTTTTACCCCCCCATACCCCATTTTCTGCCCCCCAGCCCCATTTTTGCCCCCCATACCCCATTTTCTGCCCCCCAGCCCCATTTTTACCCCCCCATACCCCATTTTCTGCCCCCCAGCCCCATTTTTGCCCCCCATACCCCATTTTCTGCCCCCCAGCCCCATTTTTACCCCCCCATACCCCATTTTCTGCCCCCCCAGCCCCATTTTTGCCCCCCATACCTCATTTCATGCCCCCCCAGCCCCATTTTTGCCCCCCCCATACCCCATTTTCTGCCCCCCAGCCCCATTTTTGCCCCCCATACCCCATTTTCTGCCCCCCAGCCCCATTTTTACCCCCCCATACCCCATTTTCTGCCCCCCCAGCCCCATTTTTGCCCCCCCATACCCCATTTTCTGCCCCCCCAGCCCCATTTTTGCCCCCCATACCTCATTTCGTGCCCCCCCAGCCCCATTTTTGCCCCCCCTGACCCCACTTTGTGCCCCCCAGGCCTGGCCCGTGCCAAGTCCATCCCCACCAAGACGTTCTCGAGCGAGGTGGTGACGCTGTGGTACCGCCCGCCCGACATCCTGCTGGGCTCCACCGAGTACAGCACCCAGATCGACATGTGGTGGGCACCGGGATGGGCACTGCGGGCACTGCGGGCACTGGGAGGGGCACTGGGGGCACTGGGATTGACTGGGATGGACTGGGACGGGCACATCCTGCTGGGCTCCACTGAGTACAGCACCCAGATCGACATGTGGTGGGCACTGCGATGGGCACTGCGGGCACTGGGGGCATGGGGATGGGCACTGGGGGCACTGGGATTGACTGGGATGGACTGGGACGGGCACATCCTGCTGGGCTCCACCGAGTACAGCACCCAGATCGACATGTGGTGGGCACCGGGATGGGCACTGCGGGCACTGCGGGCACTGGGATGGGCACTGGGATGGGCATTGGGGGCACTGGGATTTACTGGGATGGGCACTGGGATGGGCACTGGGGGCACTGGGATTTACTGGGGGCACTGGGACGGGCACATCCTGCTGGGCTCCACCGAGTACAGCACCCAGATCGACATGTGGTGGGCACCGGGATGGGCACTGCGGGCACTGGGATGGGCATTGGGGGCACTGGGATGGGCATTGGGGGCACTGGGACGGGCACATCCTGCTGGGCTCCACCGAGTACAGCACCCAGATCGACATGTGGTGGGCACTGGGATGGGCACTGCGGGCACTGGGATGGGCACTGGGGGCACTGGGATTTACTGGGATGGACTGGGATGGGCACATCCTGCTGGGCTCCACCGAGTACAGCACCCAGATCGACGTGTGGTGGGCACTGGGAGGGACTGGGATTCACTGGGAGGGACTGGGGGCACTGGGATGGGCACTGGGGGCACTGGGATGGGCACTGGGGGCACTGGGATGGGCACATCCTGCTGAGATCCACCGGGTGCAGCACCCAGATCGACGTGTGGTGGGTAACTGGGAGCACTGGGAGGGACTGGGAGGGGCACTGGGGGCACTGGGATGGGCACTGGGGGCACTGGGAGGGACACTGGGGGCACTGGGATTTACTGGGGGCTCTGGGACGGGCACATCCTGCTGGGCTCCACTGAGTACAGCACCCAGATCGACGTGTGGTGGGCACTGGGGGCACTGGGATTCACTGGGATGGGCACTGGGGGCACTGGGATGGGCACTGGGATGGACTGGGATTCACTGGGATGGGCACTGGGATTCACTGGGATTTACTGGGGTTTACTGGGATTCACTGGGATGGGCACTGGGGGCACTGGGATGGGCACTGGGATGGGCACTGGGATGGGCACTGGGGGCACTGGGATGGGCACTGGGGGCACTGGGATGGGCACTGGGATGGGCACTGGGGGCACTGGGATTCACTGGGGGGGACTTTGGGATTTTGGGGGTCCCACGGGGGTGATTTTGGGGGTAATTTTTGGGATTTTGGGGGTAGTTCTGGGATAGCTTTGGGCTTTTTGGGGTGTCCCTGGCAGGGGGGTCAGTCTGGGATTTTAGGGGAATTTTGGGGTAACTTTGGGGGTTTTTGGGGTAACTTTGGGGGTTTTTTTTGGGTAATTTTGGGGTAACTTTGGGGTTTTTTGGGGTAATTTTGGGGTAACTTTGGGGGTTTTTGGGAGGTAATTTTGGGGTAACTTTGGGGGGTTTTGGGGTAATTTTGGGGTAACTTTGGGGGGTTTTGTGGGGTAATTTTGGGGTAACTTTGGGGGGTTTTTTGGGGTAATTTTGGGGTAACTTTGGGGGTTTTTTTGGGGTAATTTTGGGGTAACTTTGGGGTTTTTGTGGGGGTAATTTTGGGGTAACTTTGGGGTTTTTTGGGGGGTAATTTTGGGGTAACTTTGGGTTTTTGTGGGGGTAATTTTGGGGTAACTTTGGGGGTTTTTTTGGGGTAATTTTGGGGTAACTGGGGTTTTTTGGGGGGTAATTTTGGGGTAACTTTGGGGGTTTTTGTGGGGTAATTTTGGGGTAACTTTGGGGTTTTTTGTGGGGTAATTTTGGGGTAACTTTGGGGGTTTGTGGGGGTAATTTTGGGGTAACTTTGGGGGGTTTTGTGGGGTAATTTTGTGGTAACTTTGGGGGGGTTTTGGGGTAATTTTGGGGTAACTTTGGGGGGTTTTGTGGGGTAATTTTGGGGTAACTTTGGGGTTTTTTGGGGTAACTTTGGGGTTTTTGTGGGGGTAATTTTGGGGTAACTTTGGGGGTTTTTTTTTTTTGTGGGGGTAATTTTGGGTAACTTTGGGGGTTTTTGGGGTAATTTTGGGGTAACTGGGGTTTTTTTGGGGTTGGGTAATTTTGGGGTAACTTTGGGGGTTTTTGTGGGGTAATTTTGGGGTAACTTTGGGGTTTTTGTGGGGGTAATTTTGGGGTAACTTTGGGGTTTTTGGGGGTAATTTGGGGTAACTTTGGGGGTTTTTTTGGGGTAATTTTGGGGTAACTTTGGGGGTTTTTTGGGGTAATTTTGGGGTAACTTTGGAGTTTTTGTGGGGTAATTTTGGGGTAACTTTGGGGGTTTTTTTGGGGTAATTTTGGGGTAACTTTGGGGGTTTCTTGGGGGGTAATTTTGGGGTAACTTTGGGGGTTTTGGGGGTAATTTTGGGGTAACTTGGGGTTTTTGTGGGGTAATTTTGGGGTAACTTTGGGGTTTTTTTTGGTGAATTTTGGGGTGACTTTGGGTTTTTTGTGGGGTAATTTTGGGGTAACTTTGGGGTGTTTTTTGGGGTAATTTTGGGGTAACTTTGGGGGTTTTTGGGTAATTTTGGGGTATCTTTGGCGTTTTTTGGGGGTAATTTTGGGGTAACTTTGGGGGTTTTTGGGTAATTTTGGGGTAACTTTGGGGGTTTTTGTGGGGTAATTTTGGGGTAACTTTGGGGTGTTTTTTGGGGTAATTTTGGGGTAACTTTGGGTTTTTTGGGGTAATTTTGGGGTAACTTTGGGGGGTTTTTTTGGGTAATTTTGGGGTAACTTTGGGGGTTTTTGGGGTAATTTTGGGGTAACTTTGGGGGTTTTTGTGGGGTAATTTTGGGGTAACTTTGGGGGGTTTTTTGGGGGTAATTTTGGGGTAACTTTGGGGGTTTTTGGGGTAATTTTGGGGTAACTTTGGGGGTGTTTGTGGGGTAATTTTGGGGTAACTTTGGGGTTTTTTGGGGGGTAATTTTGGGGTAGCTTTGGGGGTTTTTGGGTAATTTTGGGGTAACTTTGGGGTTTTTGGGGGTAATTTTGGGGTAACTTTGGGTTTTTTTTGGGGTAATTTTGGGTGTCCCTGGCAGGGGGGTCGGCTGCATCTTCTCGGAGATGGTGACGGGGCGGCCGCTGTTCCCCACCGGGCCACCGTGGAGGAGCAGCTGCATTTCATCTTCCGCCTGCTCGGTGCGTTCGGGGGAAAATCGGGGGGTTCGGGAAAATTGGGGGGTTTGGGAAAATTGGGGGGTCTGGGGGAAATCCGGGGGTGTGGGGGAAAATCTTGGGGGGTTTGGGCACATCTGGGGTGGGGGATTTGGGGAAATTTGGGGAAATTTGGAGGATTTGGGGAATTGGGAGGGGGTTGAGACAGATCTGGGGGGAATTTAGGAAAATTGGGGGGATTTGGGATAATTTTGGCGTTTGGGGTAATTTTGGGGGGTTTGGGGTAATTCTGGGGGGTTTGGGGTAAGTCTGGGGGGTTTTGGGTAAATCTGGGGGGTTTGGGGTAAATGTGGGGGTTTGGGGTAAGTCTGGGGGGTTTGGGGTAATTTTGGGGGGTTTGGGGTAAATCTGGGGGGTTTGGGGTAATTTTGGGGGGTTTGGGGTAAATCTGGGGGGGTTTGGGGTAATTTTGGGGGGTTTGGGGTAAATGTGGGGGCTCTGACCCCCTCTCCCCACCCCGTGTACCCCCTTCAGGGACCCCGACGGAGGAGACGTGGCCGGGCATCGGTGCCAACGCCGAGTTCCGGGCACACAAATACCCCCTGTACCCGCCCGAGGGGCTGCGGCAGCACGCGCCACGGTCTGGGACACGGGACACGGGACACGGACAGACAGACACAGCGGGGACAGACAGACAGGGACAGGGAGGGGACAGGGAGGGACAGGGAGGGGACAGACAGACAGGGACAGACAGACAGGGACAGACAGACACAGTGGGGACAGACAGGGGGACAGACAGACAGGGACAGGGAGGGGACAGACGGACAGGGGGACAGACAGGGGGACAGACAGACACAGCGGGGACAGGCAGACAGGGACTGGGAGGGGACCGGGAGGGGACAGACAGACAGGGACAGACAGGGACAGGGAGGGGACAAACAGGGACAAACAGACAGGGACAGACAGGGGACAGACAGACACAGCGGGGACAGGCAGCCAGGGGACAGACAGACAGGGACAGACACAGGACAGGGACAGACAGACAGACAGGGGACAGGGAGGGGACAGGGAGGGACAGACAGACAGGGGGACAGACGGGACAGAAGGGACAGACAGGGGACAATGAGGACAGACGGGTGAACAGACAGAGGACACACAGGGGACGGAGGGGACAGACAGACAGGGGGACAGACAGGCACAGCGGGGACAGACAGACGGGACAGACAGGGGACAGTGAGGGGACAGCGGGGTGGCACATGGGCACGGGAGGTGGCACCTGGGCCGGCGCGTGTCCTGTGGGGTGACACCTGTGCTACGGGTGGCATGTGTCCCACAAGGTGGCACCTGTCCCATGGTGGTGGCACGTGGGTGGCGCTTGTCCTTTGGTGTGTCCCACGGGGTGGCAGCTGTCCCGTGGGGTGTCCCGTGCGGGTGGCACCTGTCCCATAGTTGTGGCACCTGGGCCGTGGGTGACACCTGTCCCATGGAATGGCACCTGTGCCCTGGGGTGTCCTCTAGGGTGGCACCTGTCCCATAGTGGTGACACCTGTCCCGTGGGGTGTCCCCTGTGGGTGTCCCTTTGTCCCTTGTGTGTTGGTGGCTCCTGAGTCCCTTTGTCCCCTCAGGTTGGACGAGGACGGCGCCGACCTCCTGGGGCAGCTGCTGCAGGTGAGCTGGGCGTGGCCTGTGCTGGCCCCGCCCCCTCTGACCACACCCCCGACGACTCACCCCTCCCTGCATGTGCGTGGCTCCCTGGAGGGGGCGGGGCTGCAGCCACGCCCCTCTGAAGGGTGGGGCGGGGTTTTGTATAGCCACGCCCATTTGTGGGCGTGTCCCACGTGTGGGCGTGGCCTGAGGTGGGCGGGGCAGTTTGAAGGGCGGCGGCGGGTGCCGGCGGCGGAGGCCATGGGACACCGGTTCTTCAGCTGCCTGGGGCCCGCGCGTCAGCAACCTGCCGACAGTGAGTGGCGGGGCTTAGGGGGAGGGGCTAAGGGGCGGGGCTTGCCGGGTGTGGCACTGAGGGCGGGGATTTGCGTGGGTGTGGCATTGGGGTGGGGCTTCATGTGGGTGGGGCATTGGCGGGGTGGTGCCAGTGAAGCGGAATTGGGGGAGGATCTTCATGTGGGTGTGGCCCTGGGGGCGGAGCTTCAATGGGTGTAGCACTGGGGGCGGAGCTTCATGAGGGTGTGGTAATGGGGGTGGGGCTTTGATGGTTGTGGCAATGGGGGCGGAGTTTCCATGGGTGTGGCACTGGGGCGGGGCTTCACATTGGTGGGGCATTGGAAGGGTGGTGTGGGATTTGGGGCGGGCTTCACATGGGTGTGGCACTGGGGGTGGAGCTTGGTGAGGGTGTGGCAATGGGGGCGGGGCTTTGAGTGTGTGAGGAAATGTGGGCGGGGCTTTGTGGGGGTGTGGCATTGGAAAGGTGTGCGATTTGGGGAGGGGCTTCCACGGGTGTGGCTCTGGGGGTGGAGCTTGGTGGGGGTATGGCAATGGGGGCGGGCTTTGCATGGGTGTGGCACTGTGGGCAGAGTTACCATGGGTGTGGCATAGGAGGGTGGTGTGGAATTTGGGCGGGCTTCACAGAGGTGTGGCACTGAGGCGGGCTTTGTATGGGTGTGGCACTGGGCGGAGTTTCCATGGGTGTGGCACTTGGGCGGGGCTTTGAATGGGTGTGGCATTGGGGGTGGGGCTTCGTGAGGGTGGGGGAGTGGGGGCGGGGCTTTGTATGGGTGTGGCTCTGGGTGGAGTTTCCATGGGTGTGGCATTTTGGGTGGGGCTGCACATGGGTGTGGCTCTGGGGGTGGAGCTTTGTGAGGGTTTGAAAATGGGGTGGGATTTTGTGTGGGTGTGGCAATGGGGCGGGGCTTCGATGGGTGTTGCAATGGGGGTGGAGGTTGCATGGGTGTGGCACTGGGGGCGGGGCTTTCATGGTGTGGCACTGGGGGCGGGGCTTAATGGGTGTGGGTGTGGCATGGGAGGGTGGTGCCAATGGGGAGGAGTTTGGGGTGGAGCATTGGGATGGGTGTGGCACTGGGATGGAGCTTTGTGTGGGTGTGGCACTGGGGGCGGAGCCTTGGAAGGGTGGGGCACAGTGGGGTGGGGCTTAATGGGTGTGGTCATTGGGGGCGGGCTTCACATGGATGGGGGCTTTGGGGGTGGGACATTGAGAGGGTGGAGCTTAGAGTGGGTGTGGCTCACAGTGGGCGGAGCTTATCTGGATTGGGCGCTTCCATGGGTGAAGCTGTGCTGTGGGTGGGGCTGAATGGGTGTGGGTTAACAGCAGGTGGGTGTGGTTATGCAAATAAGGGGTGTGGTTTTTCTGGGGGTGTGGCTTGTGCTGGCCACGCCCCTTGATTTGGGGTTTCCCCGCCCCCCCAGCCACGTCCATCTTCTGCGCTGAAGGAGATCCAGCTGCAGAAGGAGCCGGGGCTGCGCACGGGGCCCCTGCCCCCCACAGGTGGGACCCCAAAAACACCTGAACCCAAAAACCCTGAACCCAAACCCTCAACCCCAAAAAACCCTGAACCCAAACTCTGAACCCCAAAAAGCCCTGCTCCCCACAGGTGGGACCCCAAAAACACCTGAACCCCACAAACACCTGAACCCCAAAAACCCTGAACCCCAAAATGCCCTGAGCTCCAAAAACTCTAAACCCAAAACCTAAACCCCAAAATCCTGCACCCCAAAAACCCCCGAACCCCAAAACACCTGAAACCCAAAAATGCCTGGAACCCAAAAACCCCTGAACTCCAAATCCTGAACCCCAAAAAGCCCTGCCCCCCACAGGTGGGACCCCAAAAACTCCTGAACCCCAAAACCCCTGAACCCCAAAAATGCCCTGAGCTCCAAAAACTCTAAACCCCAAAAACCTAAACCCCCAAAATCCTGAACCCCAAAAAACCCTGAACCCCAAAACACCTGAACCCAAAATGCCTGGAACCCCAAAAACTCCTGAACCCCAAATCCTGAACCCCAAAAACCCCTGCTCCCCACTGGTGGGACCCCAAAAACACCTGAACCCCAAAAACCCTGAACCCCAAACCCTCAACCCCAAAAACCCTGAACCCCAAACTCTGAACCCCAAAAACCCCTGCTCCCCACAGGTGGGACCCCAAAAACACCTGAACCCCACAAACACCTGAACCCCAAAAATGCCCTGAGCTCCAAAAACTCTAAACCCCAAAAACCTAAACCCCCAAAATCCTGAACCCCAAAAAACCCCGAACCCCAAAACACCTGAAACCCAAAAATGCCTGGAACCCCAAAAACCCTGAACCCCAAAAACCCTGAACCCAAAAACCCCTGCTCCCCACAGGTGGACCCCAAAAACCCTGAACCTCAAAAACCCCCTGAAACCACACCCTGATTCTTGGGTGTTTTTGGGGGATTTTTGGGGTGCTTTTAAGGTGTTTTGGGGATTTTTTTTTGGGGTTATTTGGGGTTGTTTTGGCGTATTTTTGGGGTTATTTTTCAGGTGGTTTTGGGGTTTCTTGGAGGTGATTTCAGGTTTTTTTAAATGTGATTTTGGTTATTTTTGAGGTGATTCTGGTTTTTTTTTTTGGGGGGTGTTTATGGGGTACATTTAAGGGGTTTTGGGGTTTTTTTTGAGATGATTTTTGGGGTTTTTTTGAGGTGATTTTGGGGTATTTTTGGTGTGTTTATGAGGTAGTTTTGAGGTGGTTTGGCGGTTATTTTTGAAGTATTTTCGGGCTTTTTTTCAGGTGATTTTGGGGTTTTTTGGAGATGATTTTGGGGGTTTTTTTGAGGTGATTTTGGGGTTTTTTGGGGGGTTTTCTGACCCATTTTTTCCCCTACAGGTTCTTCCGCCTTCCGGGTGCTTGACACCGAATTCTGATGTTAAGCAGGTGAGGCCCCCCCCAAAAATCTGGGATCAGCCCCCCCAAAATCTCAAAATTTGTTATCAGCCCCCAAAAATCTGGGATCCCAAAATGTGTGTGTGGGGGGGCATCATCGGGGAATGACCCCCAAACCCCCCGTAAAAAACCCCAAAAATTATAAAAATTCATGAGCCCCCCCTGGAATTGGGATCCCCCAAACCGGAGCAGCCCCGTTTAAAATTTGGGGTTCAGACCCCCCCAGAATTTCAGGGAGGGGATAAATTTTGGGGGGGAATTTTTCATCTTTTTGGGGTCTTTTTTTAACTCTTTCCTCTCCCCACAGCCCCCGGATCGCTGCTGGCCCCCCCAGATTCGGGGCTGGGGTCCCCCCCAAAAAAACCTCCAGGACTTTGGGACACCCCAAAACTCCTCGTTGGGGGGGGGGAGGGGTCCTTGGACTGCTGACCCCCCCCCCCCAAAAAAACCCCAACACCCCCCAAGGAACTGCTGCTGGATTTTGGGGGGGGGTTTCACTGGGACCCCCAGTGTGGGGGGGTCTGGGGGGTGGAATTTGGGGTCCCCCCCCATTTTTTGGGGTCCCCTCCCCATTTTTTGGGGTCCCCCCCATTTTTTGGGGGTTCTTCCCCCCCCCCCCCCAAATTTACGTCGAGTTTTATTTTTTCAGGCAATATTATAAATCAGAGTCTATATCGGCCCCTCCCCCCATGGGGCGGGGCCTAAAGGGAGGGGCCAAAAAGGGGCGGGGCTGACTGGGGAGTGGGGGAGGGGCGCGTACTCGGAGGTCATTCGTGCGTTACTCCAGGGTTACTCGGGGTTGGGCCCTTTTCACTCCAGGGTTACTCCAAGGTTACTCAGACTTTACTCCAAGGCTGGACCCACTTCACTCCATAGTTACTCCAGCTTAGTCAGACTTTACTCCAAGGTTGGGCCGTCTTTACTCTGTGGTTACTCCAGGGTTACTCAGACTTTTCTCCAAGGCAGCTCAGGCCCCACTCTGGGCCACCCCTGCCCTACTCAGCCTTACTGCAGGGTTACTCAGCCTCTTCTCGCTCCTGCTCTTGGTTACTCCTGAGTTACTGCAGGTTCTTACTCAGAGCCTCCTCTAGTCTCACAATGAGGTTGCTCCGGACTCGATTCTTACTCAGACTTTACTCCAGAGTTACTCACGGCCAGGGTGGGGCCTTGGCCCTTACTCAGCCTTTGAGGGACTCAGGACTTGCAGGCGGAATTTACTCCAGACTTACTCCAGATTTACTCAGCTCCTCACTGCACCCTTGCTCAGCTCCCCTTTCTGGGTTGTTTTGGGTCCTTTGGCGCTGCTCACACCTTACTCTCACCTTACTCACACCTTACTCCGGGTGCTTGGATCCTTTTTGCCTTTGCTCTGCGCTTACTCCGCCCTTACTCAGCGCTTCCCGCGCTCGCTCAGCCCCTGCTCGGAGCTTACTCAGCCCTTGAATGGACATTGCTCTGCCTTTACTCAGAGGTTGCTCAGCCTTCTTCACAGACATTACTCAGCCTTTACTCAGAGGTTACTCAGAAGTTGCCAGTCTTTACTTGGAAGTTACTCAGCCCTTGAACAGACGTTACTCACGGATTACTCCGGGGTTACTCCCAGCCCACCCACAAGAGACACGTCTCCCTCACTGGATACTTGGGGTTACTCCCACTTTACTCCGAGGTGATGTTTCACTCCAGGGTTACCCCCACGGCACTCTGGGGTTGCTCCACTGTTACTCTCACTTTACCCCGAGGTTACTCCGGGGTTACTCCCACTTTGCTCTGGTTTTACTCTGAAGCTCCTCCCCCTCCCCAGCCTCACTCAGGACCGCCCCTCCCCCCTGGGGGCGTGGCCTCGCTCTGGGGGCGTGGCCTCTTCACAGTGGGCGGGATCTCTGTGGCTCCGCCCCCTCCCTGGGCAGGGGGGGGAGGGGCGGGGGGAGCCCTGGGCCGCGATGGGGGGAGGGGAGGGGGGAGGGGCGGCACGAGCCGGGGGGGCGGATCGAAATAGGCTCCGCCCTCCTTTATGACGTCACTGGGGAGGGCAAAGGGGCGGGGCCGCGGCGTTTCGGCTGTAACGGGACCGGACCATTAAAACCTCCCCGGGAGCGGCGTCAGCGTCTGTGAGCCCAAAACAAAACGGGACCCCAAAAGCAACCTGGAGACTCCAAAACAACCCGGGACCCCCTCGGAGACCCCAAAACGAAACCGGGACCCCAAACCCCCCGGGAATCCCTCGGGACCCCCAGAACAGCCCCGGTCTCCCCCCTCTCCCTCACGCGTTCCGCCATTCCCGCCACTTCCCTCCTCTCCCCCAGCCTCAATGGTCTCGTCCACGCGCCCAAGGGGCGGGGCCTGAGCGGGCAGCCAATGGCGCGGCGGCACTGCTGTCACGTGAGGGGCGGAGCTGGTTAAAATCGGCGGGGCGGGGCGGCCGCGGCCTCAGTCCGGGCCCGTCCGGAGCCGCTCGGGTGAGGCTCGGCCGCTCCTATCGCGACTTTTTCCCGCTTCTCCCCGTCCTTCTGTCGCGATAATTGCGGCCTTGGCCGCTCTCGGGCCGCTCTTTTCCCGTCCCCCCCTCTCCTTTTCCTCCTTTTCCCGCCTCGGCGCTCTGAGGGCCGCGCGGGTTCTGCGCATGCGCGCGCGGGCGGCGGGAGAGGCACTTCCGGGGGCGAACACGTGGCCGGGCTGGGGGGGAGGGGAGGGAAGGGAACCACGTGGGGGCGGCTGTGACGTCATGGGGGACCCTGCGTGACGTCAGCAGGAGGGGACGCGTGCGGCAGATCGCGCCACGGGGGCTTGGGGCTCGCTGGAGGGGTGTGACGTCACGGGAGGGCTGCGTGAGGGGGTGGCGATGTCATAAGGGGTGGTGACGTCACTGGAGGCCGCGTGGGGGCGGTGATGTCGTAGAGGTGGGCGGGTTAGGGCTGCGAGCGCTGTGACGTCACGGGGATGCCTTGCCGGGGGTTGTGACGTCAGCACCGCTCCCCGGGCAGGTTATTACGTCACCGCAGGGGCCGGGCCCCACCCTATGACGTCACGGCCGCCCCCGCCCCCCCACGCATGGCGGCGGAGGAGGGGAAGTTGTTCGTGGGGGGCCTCAACTACGACACGGACGAGCAGGGCCTGGAGCAGCACTTCAGCTCCTTCGGGCCCATCTCTGAGGGTGAGGCACAAAAATACCCCAAAATAATCCCAAATATCCTTAAAATGCCTTAAATAGCACAAAATAACCCTGAAATATCCCTGGAGCTGCACTTCAGCTCCTCCGGGCCCGTCTCTGAGGGTGAGACACAAAAATACCCCAAAATAATCCCAAAAGATCCTAAAATAACCTGAAATATCCTTAAAATGCCTTAAAATATGCACAAAATAATCCTGAAATATCCCTGGAGCTGCACTTCAGCTCCTTCAGGCCATCTGCAGGGTGAACACAAAAATACCCCAAAATAATCCTAAAAGTTCTCTAAAATACCCAAAATAACCTCAAAGTGTCCTTAAAGTTCTCTAAAATATCCCAAAATAACCCTAAAATATCCCTGGATTTGCACTTCAGCTCCTTGGGGTTCATCTCTGAGGGTGAGACACAAAAATAAAATAAAATAATCCTAAAATATCTCAAAAAATAATCCTAAAATATCATTAAAGTACCCTAAAATATCCCCAAATAATCCTTAAATATCATTAAAGTGCCCTAAATATCCCGAAATAATTCTAAATATTCCTGGAGCTGCACTTCAGCTCTTTTAGGCCCATCTGCAAGGGTGAGACACAAAAATAAAATAAAATAATCCTAAAATATCCCAAAAAGATCCTAAAATAATCCAAAAATATCTCAAAAAATAATCCTAAAATATCATTAAAGTATCCTAAAATATCCCAAAAAGATCCTGAAATAATTTTGAAATGTCCTTAAAGTGCCTAAAATATCCAAAATAATCCTAAATATCACTAAAGTGCCCTAAAATATCCCAAAAAGATCTAAAATAACCCAAAAATATCTCAAAAAATAATCCTAAAATATCATTAAAGTGCCCTAAAATATCCCAAAATAATCCTAAATATTCCTGGAGCTGCCCTTCAGCTCCTTGGGGATCATCTCTGAGGGTGACACACAAAAATAAAATAAAATAATCCAAAACTATCTCAAGAAATAATCCTAAAATATCATTAAAGTATCCTAAAATATCCCAAAAAGATCCTGAAATAATTTTGAAATGTCCTTAAAGTGCCCTAAAATATCCCAAAAAGATTCTAAAATAACCCAAAAATATCTCAAAAAATAATCCTAAAATATCATTAAAGTGCCCTAAAATATCCCAAAATAATCCTAAAATATCATTAAAGTATCCTAAAATATCCCAAAAAGATCCTGAAATAATTTTGAAATGTCCTTAAAGTGCCCTAAAATATCCCAAAATAATCCTAAATATCACTAAAGTGCCCTAAAATATCCCAAAATAATTCTAAAATGTCATTAAAGTGCCCTAAAATATCCCAAAAAGATCCTAAAATAACCCGAAAATATCTCAAAAAATAATCAAAATATCATTAAAGTATCCTAAAATATCCCAAAATAATTCTAAAATGTCATTAAACTGCCCTAAAATATCCCAAAATAATCCTAAAATATCATTAAAGTGCCCTAAAATATCCCAAAAAGATCCTAAAATAACCCAAAAATATCTCAAAAAATAATCCTAAAATATCACTAAAGTGCCCTAAAATATCCCAAAATAATCCTAAAATATCATTAAAGTGCCCTAAAATATCCCAAAAAGATTCTAAAATAACCCAAAAATATCTCAAAAAATAATCCTAAAATATCACTAAAGTGTCCTAAAATATCCCAAAATAATCCTAAATATCATTAAAGTATCCTAAAATATCCCAAAAAGATCCTAAAATAATCCTAAAATATCACTAAAGTGCCCTAAAATATCCCAAAAAGATCCTAAAATAACCCAAAAATATCTCAAAAAATAATCCTAAAATATCATTAAAGTGTCCTAAAATATCCCAAAATAATCCTAAAATATCATTAAAGTGCCCTAAAATATCCCAAAAAGATTCTAAAAAAACCCAAAAATATCTCAAAAAATAATCCTAAAATATCATTAAAGTGTCCTAAAATATCCCAAAATAATCCTAAATATTCCTGGAGCTGCCCTTCAGCTCCTTGGGGATCATCTCTGAGCGTGAGAGACCAAAAAACCCCAAAAAAATCCCCAAAACCACCCAAGAATGTCCCAAAACCGCCCCAAAATCCCCCAAATCCATCTCGGGCACCCAAAGCCGCCCCAAATTCTTTGGAGGTTCCTTTTAGGGTTTTTTGGGTTTTTTGGGTTTTTTGGGTTTTTTTTTTTTTTGAGGATGTTTTGGGGGATTTTTGGGGTTTTTTTTTTAGTTTTGGTGTCTTTGGAGAGTTTTGGGGAGAAATTTTTTGGAGATTTTTGGGGATTCCTCTGGGGCTGTTTTGGGGTTTTTGGGTTGTTTGGGGGAATTTTGGAGGTGTTTGGGGCTGTTTTGGGGATACTTTGAGGTTGTGGTGGGGATATTTTGGGGCCATTTTGGGGCCATTTTGGGGATATTTTGGGGCCATTTTGGGTCATTTTGGGGCCATTTTTGGGTCATTTTGGGGCCATTTTGGGGCCATTTTGGGGATATTTTGGGGCCATTTTGGGTCATTTTGGGGCCATTTTGGGGCCATTTTGGGGCCATTTTTGGGTCATTTTGGGGCCATTTTTGGGTCATTTTGGGGCCATTTTTGAGTCATTTTGGGGCAATTTTGGGGTTTTTTTTGGGGCCATTTTTGGGTCATTTTTGGGCCATTTTTGGGTCATTTTGGGGCCATTTTTGGGTCATTTTGGGGCGATTTTGGGGTTTTTTTGGGGCCATTTTTGGGTCATTTTGGGGCCATTTTTGGGTTATTTTGGGGCCATTTTTGGGTCATTTTGGGGCCATTTTTGGGTCATTTTGGGGCGATTTTGGGGTTTTTTTTGGGGCCATTTTTGGGTCATTTTGGGGCCATTTTTGGGTCATTTTGGGGCCATTTTTGGGTTATTTTGGAGCCATTTTTGGGTTATTTTGGGGCCATTTTTGGGTCATTTTGGGGCCATTTTTGGGTTTTTTTGGGGCCATTTTTGGGTTATTTTGGGGCCATTTTGGGCCTCTTTGGGGCCATTTTTGGGTCATTTTGGGACCATTTTGGGCCTGTTCTGGGTGGATTTTGGGGCTCTTTGGGGTTTCTCTTGGATATTTTGGGGTTCCCTTTTGGGGCTTTTTTGGGGATATTTTTGGGGCATTTCAGGGCTGTTTCAGGGTGGTTTTGAGGCCATTTTTGGGTCATTTTTGGGGATATTTTGGATTATTTTGGGGCCATTTTTGGGTCATTTTGGGGCCATTTTTGGGCTCTTTCGGGGCTGTTTTAGGCTTCGTTTGAGGTGTTTTGGGGATATTCTGGGGCTGTTCTGGGTTTATCTTTGGTTTGGTTTGGGGCCGTTTTTGGGCCGTTTTAGAGTTGGTTTTGGGGCTGTTCTGGGGGTATTTGGGCTGTTTTGAGGATATTTTGGGGCTGTTTTGGGGATATTTTGGGGCTGTTTTGGGCTGGTTTTGGGGCTGTTTTGGGGTTTTTTGGGGTTACTTTGGGGGTTATTTTGGGGCTGGTTTTGGGGTTATTTTGGGGCTGTTTT
The DNA here is from genome assembly GCA_036010785.1 of Ammospiza maritima maritima. Lineage (NCBI taxonomy): Eukaryota > Metazoa > Chordata > Aves > Passeriformes > Passerellidae > Ammospiza > Ammospiza maritima. The sequence continues at coordinate 42,907 of JAYKTQ010000204.1, forward strand.
GGGAGTATTTTGGGGGTATTTTTGGGCTGTTTTGGGGATATTTTGGGGTTGTTTTGGGGTTATTTTGGGGCTGTTTTGGGGTTATTTTGGGGTTGTTTTGGGGGTATTTTGGGGATATTTTGGGGCTGTTTTGGGGTCATTTTGGGGCTGTTTTGGGCTGGTTTTGGGGCCATCCTGAGGGGTTCTGCCCGTGCCCAGTGGTGGTGGTGAAGGACAGGGAGACCCAGCGCTCGCGGGGCTTCGGCTTCGTCACCTTCAGCAACCCCGAGCACGCCAGCGACGCCATGCAGGCCATGAACGGGGAGGTGAGGGCACAGCTGGGCACAGCTGGCACACCTGGGCACACCTGGGGTACCTGGGCACACCTGGGCACCATGCAGGCCATGAACGGGGGGGTGGGGGCACACCTGGGGTACCTGGGCATGTCAGGGATGCCATGCAGGCCATGAACGGGGAGGTGAGGGCACAGCTGGCACACCTGGGCACACCTGGGCACACCCATGGGCACCTGGGCACACCTGGGCACACCTGGGCACCATGCAGGCCATGAACAGGGAGGTGAGGGCACACCTGGGCACACCCATGGGCACCTGGGGTACCTGGGCACCATGCAGGCCATGAACAGGGAGGTGAGGGCACAGCTGGCACACCTGGGCACACCCATGGGCACCTGGGCACACCTGGGCACCATGCAGGCCATGAACGGGGAGGTGGGCACGGCTGGGCACACCTGGGGGGACCTGGCACACCTGGGCATGCCAGCAACGCCATGGAGGCCATGAACGGGGAGGTGGGCACGGTTGGCACACCTGGGGTACCTGGGAGGGATCTGCGCCCACCTGGGCACAGCTGGGCATGTCAGTGATGCCATGCAGGCCTTGAATGGGGAGGTGGGCACGGCTGGGCACACCTGGGGCACCTGGGCACACCTGGGCATGCCAGCGATGCCATGCAGGCCATGAACGGGGAGGTGGGCACAGCTGGCACACCTGGGGGGACACCTGGGAGTGACCTGGGGAGTGTCTGGGGACCCTGGGCACACCTGGGAGGGAGCCGAGGGCACACCTGGGGCACCTACAGTGGCACTTGGGCACACCTGGATGGGCACCTGGGCTCACCTGGGGGCACGGCTGGGGCACTGCAGGGAGCCCTGGGCACCCCTGGGACGCGTTAGGGGACACTCGGGGGGCACCTGGGCACACCCGAGAGGGTGTGGGCACACCTGGGGGGCACCTGGGCACACACCTGGGGCACACCTGGAGGCCCCTGGGGGGCATCTGGGGACACCTGGGCACACCCGCGGGGCTTTTGGGGACACCTGGGGACACTTTGGGGGACACCTGGGGGCACTTTGGGGTCCCTGGGGGCACTTTGGGGACACCTGGGGGCACTTTTGGGGACACCTGGGGGCACTTTGGGGACATCTGGGGACACTTTGGGGACACCTGGGGGCACTTTGGGGTCCCCTCGGGGGGGACATTTGGGGTCCCCGGGGCAGAACTGAGCAGCAGCTTTGGGGCACTCACAGGGGGCTGGGGAAACAAAAGGGTCCAAGGTGACCCCAAAGTGTCCCCAAACGTCCCAAAGTGTCCCCGATGTCCCCAAGGTGTCCCCAAACGTCCCAAAGCGTCCCCGAACGTCCCAAAGCGTCCCCCAAATGTCCCCAAGGTGTCCCCCAAACGTCCCCAAGTGTCCCCAAGCGTCCCCAAGGTGTCCCCAAACATCCCAAGGTGTCCCCAAATGTCCCAAAGTGTCCCCGAACGTCCCCAAAGCGTCCCCAAGTGTCCCCAAGGGTGTCCCCGCTGTCCCCAAGTGTCCCCCAAACGTCCCAAAGCGTCCCTGATGTCCCCAAGTGTCCCTGATGTCCCAAAGTGTCCCCAAACGTCCCAAGGTGTCCCCAAATGTCCCCAAAGCATCCCCGATGTCCCCAAGTGTCCCCAAACGTCCCCAAGTGTCTCCAAATGTCCCAAAGCGTCCCCAAACGTCCCAAGGTGTCCCCGCTGTCCCCAAGTGTCCCTGAACATCCCAAAGCGTCCCTGATGTCCCCAAGTGTCCCCAAACTTTCCCAAACATCCCAAAGCGTCCCCAAATGTCCCAAGGTGTCCCCGATGTCCCCAAGTGTCCCCAAACGTCCCAAAGCGTCCCCAAACATCCCCAAGGTGTCCCCGATGTCCCCAAGTGTCCCCAAACGTCTCCAAGTGTCCCCAAACATCCCAAAGTGTCCCCAAACGTCCCCAAGGTGTCCCCAAACGTCCCCAAGTGTCCCCCGCTGTCCCCAAGTGTCCCCAAAAGTCCCAAAGCGTCCCCAAACGTCCCCAAGGTGTCCCCCAAACGTCCCAAAGTGTCCCCAAAAGTCCCAAAGCGTCCCCAAACGTCCCCAAGGTGTCCCCAAACGTCCCAAAGCGTCCCCAAACGTCCCAAGGTTGTCCCCCGATGTCCCCAAACGCCCCCGCGTGTCCCCGCTGTCCCCGCAGTGCCTGGACGGGCGGCAGATCCGCGTCGATCACGCCGGGAAATCCCCGCGGGGCTCCCGGGGCGGCTTCGGGGGCGGCCGCGGCCGAGCCAGGGGATACGGGAGAGGTGAGGGGGGGGGAGGGGTTGGGGTTGGGGGGGGTCTTTGGGGTTTGGGGTTTGGGGTTGGGGTTGGGGGTTGGGGTTGGGGTTGGGATTTGGGGTTGGGGGTTGGGATTTGGGGTTTGGGGTTTTGGGGGTTTGGGGTTTTGGGGGGTTGGGGGTTGGGATTTGGGGGTTTGGGGTTTGGGGTTGGGGATTTGGGGGTTTGGGTTTTGGGGTTTTGGGGTTTGGGGTTGGGGTTTGGGGTTTTGGGGGTTTGGGGTTGGGGTTTGGGGTTTGGGGGTTGGGGGTTGGGGGTTGAGATTTGGGGTTTTGGGGTTGGGGTTGGGGTTTTGGGGGTTTGGGGTTTGGGGTTTGGGGTTTTGGGGTTGGGGGTTGGGGTTTGGGGTTTGGGGTTTTGGGGGTTTGGGGGTTTGGGGTTTTGGGGTTTTGGGGGTTTGGGGTTGGGGGGTTGGGGTTTTGGGGTTTGGGGGTTGGGGTTTGGGGTTTTGGGGGTTTGGGGTTGGGGTTTGGGGTTTTGGGGGTTGGGGGGTTGAGATTTGGGGTTGGGGGTTTGGGGGTTTGGGGTTTTGGGGTTTTGGGGTTGGGGGTTGGGGTTGGGATTTGGGGTTTGGGGGTTGGGGTTTGGGGTTTGGGTTTGGGTTTGGGATTTGGGGTTTGGGGTTTTGGGGGTTTGGGGTTGGGGTTGGGGTTGGGGTTGGGGTTGGGGTTGGGGGTTTGGGGTTTGGGGTTTTGGGGGGTTGGGTTTGGGGGTTGGGGTTTGGGGGTTGGGGTTGGGGGTTGGGGGTTGAGATTTGGGGTTTGGGGTTGGGGTTGGGGTTGGGGATTTGGGGGTTTGAGTTTTGGGGTTTGGGGTTGGGGTTTGGGGTTTTGGGGGTTTGGGGTTTTGGGGGTTTGGGGTTGGGGTTTGGGGTTTTGGGGGTTTGGGGTTGAGGTTTGGGGTTTGGGGTTTTGGGGGTTTGGGGTTGGGGGTTTGGGGTAGGGTTGGGGGTTTGGGGTTTTGGGGGGTTTGGGGTTTGGGGGTTGGGGTTGGGGGTTTGGGGTTTTGGGGGTTGGGGGGGTTGACGGTTTGGGGTTTGGGGTTTTGGGGTTTTGGGGGTTTGGGGTTTGGGGGTTTGGGGGTTTTGGGGGTTGGGGGGGATTTGGGGATGTTTGGGGTTTGGGGGTTTGGGGTTTTGGGGGGTTGGGGGAGGCATTTGGGGTCTTTGGGGTTTGGAGTTTGGGATCTTTGGGGTTTTGGGGTTTGGAGTTCGGGGTCTTTGGGGTTTGGGAGTTTGGGGAGGGATTTGGGGGTGTTTGGGGTTGGGGTCTTCAGGGTTTGGGGTTCAGGGTCTTTGGGGTTTGGGGTTTTGGGGGGTTGGGGAGGGCATTTGGGGTCTTTGGGGGTTTGGACTTCAGGGTCTTTGGGGTGGGGTGTTTGGGGTTTGGGGCTTTGGGGTCTTCAGGGTTTGGGGACGGGGTTTGGGGTCTTCAGGGTCTTCGGGATTTGGGGGTTTGGGGAGGGCATTTGGGGTCTTTGGGGTTTGGGATTTGGGGTTTAGGGGTTCAGGGTCTTTGGGGTTTGGAGTTCAGGATCTTTGGGGTTTGGGAGTTTGGGGTGGGGATTTGGGGGTTTTGGGGTTTGGGGCTTTGGGGTCTTTGGGATTTGGGGAGGGGGTTTGGGGTTCAGGGTCTTTGGGGTTTGGGGGTTTTGGTCGGGGATTTGGGGGCCGGGAAGGGGATTTGGGGTATTTGGGGGATTTGGGGTGGGGAGGGGGTTTAGGGTGGGGATTTAGGGGTTCAGGTCTTTGGGGGTTTGGGTTTTTGGGGTTTTTGGGGAGGGGAGTTTGGGGTTTTGGAGTCTTTAGGGTTTAGAGGTTTCGGATGGGGATTTGGGGTTTTTGGGGTTTGGGGGAGGGGGTTTGGGGTCTTTGGGGTTTGAGGAGGGGGTTTGGGTTTTTGGGGTCTTTGGGGTTTGGGGAGGGGGTTTGGGGGGGTCTTTTGGGGGTTTATGGGGTGGGGAGGGGGTTTGGGGTCTTTAGGGTTGGAGGTCTTTGATGATTGGGGGGTTTTGGGTCTTTAAGTTGGGGAAGGGGATTTGGGGCTTTGTAGGGTGGGGGGTTTGGGGGTTTGGAGTCTTTAGGGTTTGGGGGCTTTTGGGGAGGGGATTTTGGGGCTCTTTTGGGGGTTTTGGGGTGGGGGAGGGGGTTTGGGGGCTCTTTAGGGGAATTTTGGGTCTTAAGGGTTTGGGGTCTTTGGGGTTTGGGGGGATTTGGGGGTCTTTGGGGTTTGGGGGGATTTGGGCTTTAAGATGGGGTTTTGGGGCTCTTTTGGGATGTTTTGGGGTCTCGAGGGGTTTGGGGAGGGGGTTCAGGGGCACTTTTACGGGGTTGAGAGGGGGTTTGGGGTTTTTGTGGTTTTGGGGTTTGGGATCTTTGGGTGTTGGGGTCTTTGGGGGTTTGGGAAGGGCGTTCAGGGGCTCTCTAAGGGGATTTTCGGGGGTCTGAGGCTGATTTTGGAGGAGATTTGGGGATTTCGGGTGGCTTGGGGTTTGTGGGGTCCTGAGGGGTTTGGGGAAGGGCTGAGAGGATTTTGGGGGGGTCAGGGGGGGATTTTTGGAGAGCCTTGGGGATTTTGGAAGGGAAAGACGCTCAAAAAATTTGGAGTTTTGGGGTCATTGAGGTCCCAGATTGGATTGTGGAATTGGAAATTTGGGGTTTCGAGGGTTTAGGAAGGACTTGGGATATTTAGGAAGGTTTTTAATGGGATTTTTTTTTTTTTCCTAAATTCCTCACAATTTGGGGTTCCCTGCAGGAGGAGGCGACCGAGGCTACGGCTGGCCGCTACGAGGGGCGCCGGGGGGCTACGGGGGGAACGGGACTACGGCGGCCGGTGAGGGGGGGAGGGGATTTGGGGGCTGGGAGGGGCTTGAGGGGATTTGGGGGGGCTGAGGAGGGATTTGGGGGGCTGGGGAGGGGCTTGGGGGATTTGGGGGGGCTGAGGAGGGATTTGGGGGGGGCTGGGGAGGGCTTGGGGGGATTTGGGGGGGCTGAGGAGGGATTTGGGGGATTTGGGGTGCTGGGGAGGGGCTTGGGGAGATTTGGAGGGGTTGGGGAGGGGTTTGGGGGGATTTGGGGGGGCTGAGGAGGGTTTGGGGGGATTGGGGAGGGGTTTGGGGGGGATTTGGGGGGGCTGAGGAGGGGCTTGAGGGGGATTTGGGGGGGCTGAGGAGGGGCTTGAGGGGGATTTGGGGGCTAAGGGGGGTTGGGGTGGGGTTTGGGTGAATTTGGGGATGGCTGGGGGTGATTGGGAAGGGATTTGGGGTGCTGGGGAGGGATTTGAGGGGGTTGAGGGTGATTTGGGTGGGGCTGGGGAGGGGCTTGGGATTTGGGGGGGCTGGGGGTGACTTGAAGGGATTTGGGGGGGCTGAGGAGGGATTCAGGGGAGTTCAGGGGGGGTTTAGGGGGGCTTGGAGTCATTTGGGGGGGGCTGGGGAGGGGTTTGGGGGGTCTGGGTGGGATTTGGGGGGGTCTGAGTAGGGGCTTGAGGGGGATTTGGGGGGGCTAAGGGGGCATTTGGGGGGTTGGGGAAGATTTGGGGGGCTGGAGAGGAATTTTGGGGGGATTTGGGGAGGGGTTTAGGGTGGTGGGAGCATTTTGGGGGGGCTGAGGAGGATTTGGAGGGTCAGAGAGGAATTTTGGGGGGTTCAGGAGAGATTTGAGGGGTTTGGGGGGGCTTGGGGAGGGGTCTGGGTAATTTGGGGAGGGGTCTGTGGGAATTGGGAGTTTTGGGGGGCTGGGAGGGGTTTGGGGGGGATTTCGAGGGGCTGGAGAGGATTTTGGGGGGCTGACGAATGGGTCTGGGGGGATTCTGGGGGAAATTTGGGGGGTCCTGGGGGGATTTTGGGGGTTCCTGAGGATTTTTGGGGGATCCCAGGGGGGTCTTTGGGGAATTTTTTTGGGGGGGGAACTTTTGGGGGTTCGCAAAGGGCTGCAAAAACCTGGGGGGGCATTTTTGGCTTTGGGGGTGCCCCCGGGGGTTTGAGGAGGGGTCCTGGGTTTTGGGGGGGGGGTCCCGGGTTTTGGGGTCCCCCCCAGGTGCTGACCCCCGTTCCCCCCAGGCAGGGGGGTTATGGGGAGCGCTACCCGTCGGCCTCGTACCGGGACAACTACGACAACTGAGGTAGGGACCCCAAAGTGGGGGCACCCCCAAATATGGGGCACCCCCAAATCCCGGGGGGCACCCCAGAAATGACCCGGGGCACCCCCAAACCCACGGGACCCCAAACCAGGGGGACCCCGAAACCTGGGGGGACTCCGAAACCTGGGGCACCCGTAAAACTGGGGCACCCCCAAACTTGGGGGGCACCCCCTACCGTAGGGGGCACCCCCAAACCTGTGGGAACCCCCAAAACCTGGGGGGACCCCAAAACCTGTGGGCACCCCCAAACCTGTGGGAACCCCAAAACCTGGGGGACCCCAAAACCTGGGGGACCCCAAAACATGGGGGGGACCCCAAAACATGTGGGAACCCTAAAACCTGGGGGAACCCCAAAATCTGGGGGGACCCCAAAACCTGGGGGGACCCCAAAACATGGGAGGCGCTCCAGAAACGACCCTAAAACGACCCTGGGGAACCCCTAAAACTGCTAAGGGCGCCCCCAAATCCCAGGGGGCACCCCCAAAACGGGGTGTACCCCCAAAACTCTAGGGGGGAGCACAGAAATGGTTTGGGGTGCCCCCAAATACGGTGGGCACCCCAGAAATGAGCTGGGACACCCCAAAGCTAAGGGGGCACCCCAAAACTGGGATACCCCAACAATCAGCGGAAGACGCCAGAACTGATTTGGGGCGCCCCAAAAAATGACCAAATCAGAGACACCCTAAAACTGAGCAAGGTCACCCCGAAACTGACGGGGGGGACCCCAAAACTGAGCAGGGTCACCCCAGAAGTGACTGAGAGCACCCTAAAAGTGACAGGACTCACCAAAACTGACCGGGGTCACACCAGAAGTGACTGAGAGCACCCCAAAAGTGACAGGGACACCCCAGAACTGACCGGGGTCACCCCAAAAAGTGACTGAGGGCACCCCAAAAATGACAGGGACACCCAAAACTGACCGGGGTCACCCCAAAAGTGACTGAGGGCACCCCAAAAGTGACAGGGACTCCCCAAAACTGACTGGGGTCACCCCAGAAGTGACTGAGGGCACCCCAGAATTAAACGGGACACCCCAAAGCCAACCAGGGACACCCCAAAAGTGACCCAAGATATCCCAGGACTGACCAAGGACACCCCAAAAGTGCTCAGGACACCCCGAAATGTGCCAGGGTCACCCCAAAAAACGTCCAGGGACCCCCCCCAGGCCACCCCCAAAGCGTTTTTGGGGTTTGCACAATTCCCTGAGCTCCCCCAAATGGATTTTTTTGGGGGGATTTTAGAGCCCCCCCCCCCCTTATAATCAATTTTTAAGGAGTTTTGGGTCTCCCCAATAATTTTGGGGTGCCCCCAGTGATTTTAAAGGGTTTGGCGGGTTCTCAAAGCCCCCAAATTCCCATTTTGTGGAGAATTTCTCGGTAATTCTGGGAGGTTTTTTGGGGTGGTTTTGGGGTTTTCTGTGAATGCCAAAATTCCCAATTTTGGGGTGACCTTTGATCCCTCCCCCAAATTATTTTGGGGGGGGTCCCTGACCCCTTCCCAAGCTCCATTTGGGGGGGGGGGGGGGTGGCGTCCCAGGATGCTCCCAAATGAATTTTTTTGGGGGGGATTTTTGGGGTTTCCCCATTTTGGGGGAGGTTCGGGGGTCCCGGATTTGCCCATCCCCCATTTTCGGGGTGGGGGGAGGGGTCTCCCCGCGCCCCTCCCCCACTGATCTCCTTCTCATCCTCAGCTCCGGAGCCTCGGGCGGAGCCTGGGGGGGCCCCCTCCCCCCCCCGGGCCGTGGATGGACAACGAGGGGGGGGAGGGGAAGTGGGGGGTGGGGGAGGGGACCCCGAGTTTGTAGCGACAATAAAGGACAGAGCCCCTCCCCCCAGTGTGTGACATTAAAGGGACAGAGCCCCTCCCCCACCCTGGGGGGGTCTTGGGGGAGGGGGAGGGGAAAAACCGGGGAGATTTTGGGGAGGGGGGGGTTTGGTGGCACCGGGGGTGGGGACAGGGGGACACAGAGGGACAGGGGGACACAGAGGGTTGGGAATGGGGACACAATCAAGGACACACGGACAGGATGGGACACAGGGACACCGTGGGTGACAGAGTGAAGGAGACACGGACAAAATGGGGACGTGGTAAAGGACAGACGGACGGGACAGGACAGGGGACGTGGGGACAAAGGGACACAATAAAGGACACAGGGACAGGATGGGGACATGGGGACACAATAAAGGACACAAGGACAGGGTAAAGGACAGCATTGGGACACGGGGACACAATAAAGGAAGGGGTGAAGGACACGGGGGCAGGTTTGGGACACGATGGGGACACAATAAAGGACGCTACGGACAGAACAGGGGACACAGAGACACCGTGGGGACAGGGTGAAGGACTCTGGGACAGGATGGGGACACAATAAAGGACACAAGGACAGGGTAAAGGACAGCATTGGGACACGGGGGACACAATAAAGGACAGGGTGAAGGACACGGGGGCAGGTTCGGGACACGATGGGGATACAAGGACGTGCACAGGACAGGGGACACAGACCCCATGGGGACAGGGTGGGGGACGTGGAGGACACAGTGAGTGAAACACGGAACAGAAGACAGGACAGGGGACGGGATGGGGACACGAGGCCGCTGTCGTTCCCGAACGTTTATTTCCCTCCTGAGTGCCCAGTACGAAATGGGGTGGGGGGGAAGGGTTTGGAAATGCAGCTGTGGCCCTTTAAATAGGGCTGGGTGGGCGTGGCCTCTAGAAGGGGGCGTGGTCTGTGGGCGTTAGTAGCAGACGGGGTAAATGTGAGTGACAGCAAAGGGGGCGGGGCTTCATGTAAGGCCGTCAAGCGCGACTGTCGCAGAACTGCAGTAAAAGGTGGCCCAAAGCCCGACTGTCGCAAAACTGCGGTTAAAAGGGTGTCCTAAAGCGCGACTGTCGCAAAACTGCAGTAAAAGGTGTCCTAAAGCGCGACTGTCGCAAAAGGGGCTGCTGCAATGCTCTGATTGAGGACGTTGCTTCTGCCACATCGAGGTTGGTGACACTCGGTCTGATAACGGGACAAACTCACCCTGCCCATGCCACAGATCTCCATAAGTCACTACAGCATTTCTGAAGTTCCATGCCAAGTCAGGTACCGAAACAGGAGTTAAAAAAACTTTACTGGATTTCCGCACTGCTGAGAGTTCGGCCGTGTTTGACAGAGCCTTCTGGGACACAGCTGGAATGAAGCGCTTTAACAGAAACTCCCGCCGGGCCGTGGCTGCCGCGGGGCCGGTCCCAGCCTGCAGGGCGCTGCTGGAGCCGCTGCTGGAGCCGCTCGCTGCACGGGGGACGCTGCAGCAGCCGCCCCGCCGGGCTCCGCTTGTGCTGCGGGTCTACAATGGGACACGCCCCCCACCTCCCCTCGGGACCCCACGGCTCCGGTACCCGCGGTCCCGCTCACCGCTCCGCCATCCATCCCGTTGCTCCGTGCCGTCCCGGCTACCGCGGGTCCCGCCCCGCGCTTTCGCCGTCCTCGCCCCTCGATCCCGCCCACCCGGCGTCACCGCCGCCTCCCGCCCCCACTGAGCTTTCCCCCGTCTCCTCCCGCCCCCCCAAGTCCCACTCGCCCCCTCTGCCGACACAGCGGGGCCGGTGCTGGCCCAGGTCTCGTCTTTGCTGCCGGCGTCTTTGCAGTCCCCGGCAGCTCCCGGAGCTGCGGTGCCGAGCGCGCCTGTGCGCGGCCGCGCTGCGTCCCCAGCGCCCCTCGTGTCCCCTCCGCGGGCGTTCCAGCGCACCCCGAGCTGCCCGCGGGCCCCGCGGCAGGGCAGCCTCCCATGTTGAACCCCGTCCCCTGCCGGAGTTCCGGGGCAAACACTCGGTCCCGGCACAGCACCCGGGGCGCCCCCAGCCCGCCGAGCCACCCCGTGCCGGCGCTGCAGCGTCTACACCGGCGCTGCCGCCGCTCCGGCCCAGCTTCCCGTCAGCGCCGCCCGTGCCCGCCGGGCCGGTGGCCGCCCCAGCCCACCGCAGCAGCCCCCCGCCATCATCTCCCGCTGACGAGGCTGCGCCGCCGCCGCCGCCGCTCCTTGTGGCTTTCCCGCTCCTGCCGCCGCCCGCTGCATGGCGGACCGAGCCGTGCTTTCCCCACCGCAGCCTCCCGCTTCTGAGCTGCTGGATAACGCGGCTCCGCCGCCTCCTGCAACCGCGGCCGTTCCGTCGTTCCCTTCCATAACCGCAGTTACAGCCCCCGTTCCCGCAGCTCCGCCACCTCCCGCCCGCCGCCATCACGGCTCCCTCAATCTGCCCTAGTGAGGCAACGCACGCATGCGCGGCTGCGACAACCCCGCCCCAGCGGTATCACTCCGCGCCGCCTCACCCAAGCACAGCGCGGCTGCCGGGATCAGGCGCACGCATGCGCAGCTCTACCTCGACGGCCCCGCCGCCACACCCCCACTGCTTAGGCCGCAGGCTTTGGTCCAGCCGGGGTCCCGGTCCCGAGCCGCTGCACGCCGCTGTCCGGCCACGGCCGCCATCCCCGGGCCCGGTCACGCCGCTTTCGCCGCCACCGGGTCTATACACGGCACCACAGCGCGCGAATACTACAGCGCCTCGCAGGTATCCTTCCGCGTCTCTGCCGCAGCTCGAGGACCCAGGCACGGCCACATCACCGAGAGATCCCTGCGCAGCGCGTGACGCTGCACAACCGGTGCCTGATGTGCCTCCGCGTTTTCGCTTTCCACACTCCTAGCACTGAGTGGGACTACTTTGTGTCACGATCCGTCCGCCCAGCCACGCCCATGCACACAAACCGCGCGAGGGCCCAGCCCCCAGGAGCCCCTCTGATTGGGTGAGCCGGAAAGTGGGCGTGGCCCCGCGGAGGGGCGGGGCTTTCTGCAGCACCTGCAAAGGGCCACGCCCAGGTGGGGCCCGACGCCAGCGCCTTAAAGAGGCCACACATGGAGGGGGCCGCCCCCTCCCTTCCAGCGAGCCACGCCCGGCCGAGCCCCTTTAAGAGAGGGGTCCCACACGGGGCGCCTTAAAAGGGCAACACCCCTTAAGGAGGCGGGGCCTCCATTACAAAGCGCCGCCCCGCTTTAAAACTCTTCAAACGGCGCCCGGTGGGGCCCACCCAGAACACCCTCAGAGAGGGCGGGGGGTCCCGAAAAGATGGGGAGGGGTCCCTAAAAATCCCCCCCAGGGCCGGGCTCTTCTCAGGGCTCGTCCTCCATGCTGAGGCTGCTGCGGGGGCTGGAGGCCCTTGAGGGGCCCGGCGAGGCCAGGAGGGCGCCGGGGGGGGCCGAGCGGGGACAGCCCCCCGCCATCGTCCATCAGGATGTCCTCGAGGGTCCCCTCGTGGCCCCCCAGCGCCAGGGGCAGCGCCAGCCCCGGGGGCAGCTCCAGCAGGCACTGCGGGGCGGGGGGGCGGGAACGGGGGATCCCCCCCCGAGGGCTCCTCGCAGCCCCCCCCTCGGCCACGGGGGGGTTCAGGGGCAGCCCGTGGATTTGGGCTTGGAGCTCCAGTTCCTGCAGATGGAAATCGGGGGGGGGGGGGTTGGTGACCCGTAAATTCCAAATATTCCAACCCTGACATTCCCTTGGATTCTGCTCCCCTGATTCCATGGATTCCCCTTCCTCCTCCTCCCAAACCATCCCAAACTCGCCCCCCAAAACCGACCCCAAAACCCATCCCAAAGGCCAGAACATTCCTGGAATCTCCGCTCTGCCCCCAGGAAGGCTCCCAGCTCCGACCCAGCGCCGTGATCTGAGATCCCGCCTGTCCCAACCCCGATCCCGCATTCCAAACCCCAATTCCCGCACTCCCGATCCCAACCCTGACCATTCCCAACCCCCAACCCCGCCCTGGTTTCCGCCGTTTCCAGCCCCGATTCCGCACTCCCGACCCCGATCCCGCCCATTCCAGTCCCACATTCCTGACCCATTCCCACACCTGCACCCTGAGCTGCAGGCTGTGCTTCTGCTGCTCCTGATCCCATTCCCAATCCCATATTCCCATTCCCACAACCCCAATCCCTCATTCCCGATCCCAATCCCAATCCCTATCCCTTACCCGCACTCTGAGCTGCAGGCTGCAGTTCTGCGGCTCCCATTCCCATTCCCTGATCCCAATCCCAATCCACATTCCCTGATCCCACATTCCCAATCCCCAATCACAATCCCACAATCCCAATCCAAATCCCACAATCCAATGCCACACTCCCAATCCCACATTCCCAATGCCACACCTGCACTCTGAGCTGCAGGCTGCGGTTCTGCTGCTCCCATTGCCAATCCCATATTCCCAATCCCACAAGCCAAATCCACATTCCCAATCCATCCCACAATTCCAAATCCCACAATCCCAATCCCACATTCCCAATCCCACACCTGCACCTGGAGCTGCAGGCTGCGGTTCTGCTGCTCCCATTGCCACAATCCCAATCCCACATTCACAGTCCCAATCCCACAATCCCAATCCCACAGTCCCAATCTCTGATCCCAATCCCACAATCCCAATCCCACACCTGCACTCTGAGCTGCAGGCTGTGGTTCTGCTGCTCCCATACCCAAACCCTGATCCCAATCCCACATTCCCAATCCCAATCCCAATCCCAATCCCCCATTCCCAATCCCACATTTCCACACCTGCACTCTGAGCTGCAGGCTGTGGTTCTGCTGCTCTCATTCCCATTCCCAAACCCTGATCCCAATCCCACAATCCCAATCCCATATTCCCACATTCCCACACCTGCACTCTGAGCTGCAGGCTGCGGTTCTGCTGCTCCCATTCCCAATCCCTGATCTCATTCCCAATCCCACATTCCCACATTTCCATGTTTGCACACCTGCACTCTGAGCTGCAGGCTGCGGTTCTGCTGCTCCCATACCCAAACCCTGATCCCAATCCCACATTCCCAATCCCGATCCCAATCCCAATCCCCCATTCCCAATCCCACATTCCCACACCTGCACTCTGAGCTGCAGGCTGTGGTTCTGCTGCTCTCATTCCCATTCCCAAACCCTGATCCCAATCCCACAATCCCAATCCCAATCCCAATCCCAATCCCAATCCCACATTCCCACATTCCCACACCTGCACTCTGAGCTGCAGGCTGTGGTTCTGCTGCTCTCATTCCCATTCCCAAACCCTGATCCCAATCCCACAATCCCAATCCCAATCCCCCATTCCCACATTCCCACACCTGCACTCTGAGCTGCAGGCTGCGGTTCTGCTGCTCCAGGCGCTGCTGCTGCAGCTCCAGCTCCCGCGCTCGCTGCGTCTCCTTCTGCAGCTTGCGGATGTAATCCACCGAGGCCTTCAGGATCGTGCCCTTGTTCCAGCGCATCTCCCTGCCGGGACCCCCGGGGTCAGCCCCGAAACACCCCCGGGACCACCCCCAAAATAGCTCTGGGATCAGCCCCAGACTACCCTGGGATCAGCCCCCAAAACACCCCTGGGACCACCCCCCAAACATCCCTGGGATCATCCACCAAAATACCCCTGGGATAACCCCAGGATCAGCCCAGGACCACCCCCAAAATACCCCAGGGACCCCCCCCCCAAAATATCCCCAAATCACCCCGGGATCAGCCCCAAGACATCCCCATTTGGGCCACCGCCAAAATACCCCTGGGATCACGGGGACCACCCCCCAAAATAGCCCTGGGATCAGCCCCCAAAAACCCCCTGGGACCACCCCAGGATCAGCCCGGGACCACCCCCAGAATACCCCTGGGATCACCGGGATCAGCCTGGGGTCACCCTGGGAAAAGCCCCCTGAAATACCCCCGGGATCACCACCTAAAACACCCCCAGGATTACCAGGATCACCCCGGGATCAGCCCTCAAAATGCCCCCAGGATCACCCTGAAATCCCTCCTGGATCGCCCCCAGGATCACTCTGGGACAACCGCCCACAACACCCCCAAAACGCCCCCAGGATCTCCACCAGATCACGCCAGGATCACCCTGGGATCGTTCCTGGATCACCCTGTGAACATCCCCAGGAAAGGCCCAGGATCAGCCCCAGAACACCCCGGGATCACCTGGGATCACCCCTGGATTGTCCTGGGATCGCCCCCAAAATTCCCCCAGGATCACCCCTGGATTGTCCTGGGATCACCCCTGGGATCACCCCTGGATTGTCCTGGGATCACCCCCAGAATTCCCCCAGGATCACCCCCAAAATTCCCCCAGGATCACCCCTGGGATCACCCCTGGGATCACCCCTGGATTGTCCTGGGATCACCCCCAGAATTCCCCCAGGATCACCCCCAAAATTCCCCCAGGATCACCCCTGGGATCACCCCTGGGATCACCCCTGGGATCACCCCTGAATCCCTTCCAGGACCCACCCTGGGGGTCCCTGGCCGCCCAATTTTCCCTCCCAGGACCCCCCCAGCGCCTGCCCCACTCACGGGTCGCTGTTTTTGGGGATCAGGGTCCCCAATTCCTTGATCCGGTCGTTGATGTTGAAACGCCGGCGCCGCTCAACTGAGGGGGAAAAAGGGGAGGGGGACAGTGAGAACCCCTAAAACCTCTCCCCCAGCCCCTGGGGACCCCCCCAGAACCCCCCAAAATCTCCCAGGAGCCCTCCCCCAGCCCCTGTGGACCCCCAAGACCCTCAGGACTCCCCAGGACCCCCCAAAAACCTCCGAGGGACCCCCCCAGGACCCCTAGGGATCCACCTGGAACCCCTCCCGCAGCCCCAGGGGACCCCCAAAAGCCACAGGGATGCCCCCAGATTCCTCCAGAACCCCCCCAAACAGTGAGGACCCCCCCCAAAACCCCCCAGTAACTCTTCAGATCCCCCCCCAAACCCCCCAGGACCTTTTCAGGACCCCCTCAAGCCCCCCCCCAAACGCCCCAGGTCCCCCCAGGATCCTTCAGGTGCCCCCAAAACCCCCCAGAACCCCCCAAAATCCTCCCCAGGACCTCTCAAGACCCCCCCCCAAAATCCCTCAGTACTTTCCCTGGACCCCCCCAGGTCCCCCTAAAACCCCCAAGATCCTCTCAGGACACCCCAAACCCCCCCCCCCGGATCCTCCAGGACATCCCCAAAACCCCCCCAGGACCCCCCAAATCCCCCCCAGGACCTCTCAGGACCCCCCCATTACTCCCTCAGGACCCCCCCAAAATGCCCCAGAGCCCCCGCAGGACCCCCCAGGCTCACTGAGGTTGTGGTTGTCCTTTTTCTGCCTCTCCTTCAGCAGCGCCTTGGCCTCCGATTCTGAGGAGAGAGGGGCACACTCAGAGACCCGCCCTCAAATTATGGACCCCCCCCCCTCAAATTATGGAACCCCCCTCACCCCCCCAGCAAAACCCCACCCCCCAAAAACCCCAAACTCGGCCCCAGATGGACCCAGAGACCACCATGGGGACGCCCCCCAAACCCCTCTGAGGCCCCCCTAACTGCCCCCAAGGACCCATCCCCACTATGGGACCCCCCCAAAAAACCCCGCTGAGAGACCCCTCCCCATCTTTTATCCCCCTTTGGGACCCCCCAAGGACCCCTCCCCACCATGGGGACCCCCCCCAAACCCTATTAACCCCCCCAGGGAGCCCTCCGCTCTCTTTTATGCCCTATGGGACCCCTCCCCACCATGGAGACCCCCCCCCCAAACCCCTCTGAGCCCCCCCTAACTCCCCCAGGGACCCCTCCCCACCTCCAGAGCCCCCCCAGGACCCCCAGACCTGAGAGCTCGGCCTTCACCCGGGGCAGCTCGGCCGGGCAGGAGCTGCTCCCGCCCTGGGCGGGGCTGAAAACCTCCAGGAGGGGCCCGGGGGCGGGGACCTGCACGAGGGGGCGGAGTCAGAGCGGCCACGCCCACCCTGACCACGCCCACCCGGCCAGGAACACCTCAGGGGTGATTGGGCAAGGCCACGCCCATCTATGTGCAAGCCACGCCCACTTAGCAAACGGTAGGCATTGAACAGACATAGGCCACGCCCCTTTTGGGCCACACCCCTTAGTTGTGTCCTTATATGGGCACAAAACCACGCCCTTGCCTTATATGGGAAAGCCACACCCCCAAGTCCTTATATGGCAATAAGCCACACCCACACCCATATACGGAATCTGCAAATTGCCTTATATGGGAAAGCCACGCCCCCAAGTGTTTACAAGGCAAAAGGCCACGCCCCCATGGCCATAAACGGGAAAGCCACACCCACACGTCCTTATAAGGAATTGGACCCCACCTATTTTGGAAAAGCCACGCCCCCAAGTCTTTATTAGGCCATACACCACACGCCTGTGACCATATATGGCAAAACCACACCCCCAAAGCCTTACATGGCAACAAACCACACCCTACGTGCTGACATAGCAATAGGCCACGCCCACACTGCCTTATCCGGCCAAAGCCATGGCCACACCCACTTGCGGCAAAGAGCAGCACATGAATATGTTAATGAGCCACGCCCCCAGCCTTATATGGGAACACCACACCCACAAACACAAGCCACGCCCTCTGCCTTATGCAGTAAATGCCACGCCCACCATCCTTGTAAGGCAAAGGCCACACCCACTCCCTTATACGGCAACAAGCAGCTCTCTAATATGTTAATGAGCCACGCCCCTGGCCTTATATGGAAAGCCACACCCCCACCGTGCCCCCAGGTGGGTGGGCGGGGCCTCCCCAGGCCCCGCCCCCTCGTTACCGTGCTGGGGAGGGGGAGGGGCCCCTCCAGGCCCAGCAGGTCCTCGTAGCTCGACTCCAGGCTGATGATCTCATCGATGACGTCATCGATCTGAGAGGGACAGCGGCAGCGTCACAGTGATGTCATCAAGCCCCGCCCCCCCCCCCCCCCGTGTGACGTCACCACTTCCTGAGTGACATCATCGTCGCCTCATGTGACATCACCACCTGCCCTTACAACGTCCTGGCTGTCGTTATGATGTCACAGAGCTCCTCTGTGATGTCACAAATGCTATTCATGACATCATCAACCCCTTGTCATATCCACCCCCGTCCTTATCACACCAGGATCCTCTTTATGATGTCACAACCCCCTTTATGATATCAGAAACTCCCTTTATGACGTCATCAGCCCCTAATCACCCCTTACGATGTCACCACCTCACCCTACGATGACATCCCCTCCCCTTATCAGCTCATTATCCTCCTTATGACATCACAGCCCCATCTGTGACATCATCAGCCTCTTCTATGAAATCACCACCCCTTATGACATCACCATCTTGCCACATGACATCATCACCTTCTCTTATCACATCCCAACCCCTCTTATCACCTCACTATCTTCCTCACGACATCGTGAACTCCCTCTGTGCCATCATAGGCTCTCTTTACGACGTAACCAACCCCCATTATGACATCACCACCCCATGACGTCACCGCCCCACCCCATGACGTCATTCCCCCCCCCCTCACCTCCTTCTCGTGGTGCAGCAGCCCCTGGGGGGGGCTCGGGGGGGGGCTCCGGGGGGGCCCTGCTGGGGGGGGGGTCCCGAGGGGGGGGAGGGGCTGAGGGGGCTGCCGGCCCCGCCCCCCCCCGCGGTGGGCGTGGCTCAGGTACTGCCGCAGCTGCTGCCGCTGCGCCGCCCGCAGGTGGTACCGGGTGGGGTTCTCCAGGTGGGTCTGCACCTGGGGACGGGGGGGGGGAGGGGGGACAGAGCTCAGAGACCCCCTGGACCCCCCCCCCCCCCTGAAATTCCAGAACATTCTGGAGATGCTGGCTGGGATATCTCGGGTTTTACGCGTTAAAATTTAATGGGTTTGTGTTGTTTGAGATCCCAAATCCTTCCCAAAAATGATCTGGATCCCCCAAAACCTCCTGCTCTGGAACCCCCAAATCCTCAGAGTTCTCCGCCCCAAAAATCTCAAGTTTTACCCCCCAAAAACCCCAAAATCCCCTGCCCTGGAACCCCCAGCCCCAAAATCCCACATTGTGCCCCCCAAGAGCCCCAAATTCCCCTGCCCTGGACCCATCAAAATCCCCAAAGGTCCCTCAAATCCTCATCCCTTAAAATCCCAAATTTTCCCCCCAAAAACCCCAAATTCCCCTGCCCTGGACCCTCCCTTTCTGCCCAAAGCCCCCAGCCCAAATATCCCAAATTTCCCCCCCCAAAAAACCCCAAATCTCCCTGCACTGACTCCCCCTTTCCCCCTAAATCCCTCGCCCCCAATATCCCAAATTTTCCCCAAATCCCCCAAATTTACCCCCCCCAAAAAAACCCAAAATCCTCTGAGCCCCAAAATTCCAAATTTTCCCCCCAGAATCCTCGAACCCCCAGCCCCAAAATCACAAATTTTGCCCCCCAGGAACCACAAATTCTCCTGCCCTGGAACCCCCAAATCCTCAAAGCCCCCCTCAAATCCCCCAGCCCCAAAATCCCAAATTTTCTCCCCGAAAAAACCCCAAAACCTCCTGCCCTGGAACCCCCCCAGCCCCAAAATCTCAAATTTTCCCATTCAGAATCCTGCAAATCTCCCCCAAATCCATCCTAAATCCCCCCAAAATTCCCTCAAGTCCCCCCCAAATCCCCTCCCAATAGAGGTGGGTCCATAATTTAAGGGAGGGGGGGGTCCACAATTTGAAAGGGGGGGGGGGATAATTTGAGGGGTGGGTTTATAATTTATGGGGGGGGGGTCCATAATTTGAGTGAGGGAGGTTCCATAATTTGAGAGAAGGGGGTTCCATAATTTATGATAATTTATGGGGGGATCCGTAATTGGAGGAACAGTCCATAATTTGAGGGGGGGGGGGGGTCCATAATTTATGGGGGGGATCAATAATTTGAGGGGGGGTGCACAATTTGAGGGGGGGGGTCCATAATTTATGGGGGGGATCATTAATTTGAGGGGGGGGTGCACAATTTGAGGGGGGGGTCCATAATTTATGGGGGGGATCAATAATTTGAGAGGGGGGTGCACAATTTGAGGGGGAGGTCCATAATTTATGGGAAGGGGCCATAATTTGAGGAGGGGTCCATAATTTATGGGGGGGGTCCACAATTTGAAAGGGGCGGGGGCATAATTTGAGGAGGGGGCCATAATGTGAGGGGGGGGTCCAGAATTTGGGGGGGGGGTCCATAATTTGAGTCAGGGCGTATCCACAATTTGAGTGGGAGGGGTCCCGTAATTTATGTGGGGGTCCCATAATTTGAGGGGGGGTCCTTAATTTGAGTGAGAGGGGGTCCATAATTTGACAGGTGGTGGGTACATAATTTGAGGGGGGGGGTCCACAATTTGAGGGGGAGGTCTATAATTTGAAGGGGGGGCCCATAGTTTGTGAGGGGATCCATAATTCGAGGAGGGGGGTTCATAATTTGAGGGGGGGGGTCCACAATTTATGAGGGCGGGTCCATAATTCGAGGAGTAATTTGGGGGGGGTCCCATAATTTGGGAGGTTCCACAATTTGAGGGGGGGGGTCCATAATTCGAGGAGGGGGGTCCATAATTTATGGGGGAGGGTCCATGATTTGGGAGGGGGAAGCCCATAATTTACTGGGGGGGGTTCCATAATGCGAGGGGTGGGGTCCACAATTTCGGGGGGGTCCATTATTCAAGGAGAAGATTCTATAATTTAGCGGGGGGGTCCGTAATTTGATGAGGGGTCCACAATTTAAGGGGGGGGTCCACAATTTGAGAGGGGGTCTATAATTTGAAGGGGGGGCCCATAGTTTGTGAGGGGATCCATAATTCGAGGAGGGGGGTCCATAATTTGAGGGGGGGGGGTCCACAATTTATGAGGGCGGGTCCATAATTCGAGGAGTAATTTGGGGGGGGGGTCCCATAATTTGGGAGGTTCCACAATTTGAGGAGGGGGGGTCCATAATTCAAGGAGGGGGGTCCATAATTTATGGGGGAGGGTCCATGATTTGGGAGGGGGAAGCCCATAATTTACTGGGGGGGGTTCCATAATGCGAGGGGTGGGGTCCGCAATTTCGGGGGGTCCATTACTCAAGGAAGAGATTCTATAATTTAGGGGGGGGGTCCGTAATTTGATGAGGGGTCCGCAATTTAAGGTGGGGGGGGGGGGGGCATAATTTGAGGGGGTGCCTGTAATTTGGGGGGGTTCTATAATTTGAGGAAGGGTCCCCAAAATCCCCCCTCCCCCCTCCTCACCTTGAGCACCTCGGGGGGCACGTGGGGGGGGGGCCCTGGCGGGACCCCCACGGCGATGGCGGGGGAGGGGCCGGGCGGGGGGGGGGGTCCCGGGGGCGGCGCCCCCTCCCCTCCTTTCCCTCTGCTCCTGCTCCTGGGCCTGGGCCCGCATCAGCTGCTGCCGCAGCAGCACCCGCGACGAGGGGGGGGCGCACGGGGGGGGCACGGCCGGGCTGGGGGGGGCTGCAGAGCTGGGGGGAGAGGAAAGAGTTAATGGGGAGGGGGTCCTGGAGGGGTCTGGGGGCGTTTGGGGGGGGGATTTGAGTGGGATTTGGGGGGTTTTGAGGGTTTGGGGGACGCACGGGGGGGGGGCACGGCCGGGCTGGGGGCGGGGCCGGCGCTGGAGGAGGGAAAGGGTTAATGGGGAGGGGGTCCCCGAGGGGTCTGGGGGGGTTTGGGGGTGATTCGAGCGGGTTTTGGGGGGTTTTGAGGGTTTGGGGGGCGCACGGGGGGGGCACCGCCGGGCTGGGGGGGGCTGCAGAGCTGGGGGGGAGGAAAGGGTTAATGGGGAGGGGGTCCCCGAGGGGTCTGGGGGGGTTTGGGACGGATTCCAGTGGGTTTTGGGGGGTTTTGAGGGTTTGGGGGGGGCGCACGGGGGGGGCACGGCCGGGCTGGGGGCGGGGCTGGTGCTGGGGGGAGGAAAGGGTTAATGGGGAGGGGTCCTGGAGGGGTTTTGGGGGGGTTTTGAGTGGGTTTTGGGGGGGAATAAAGGGAATTTGGGGAGTTTTGGGGGGCCCAGGTATGAGGGAGGGGCAGACAGGGGGGTACTGGGGGGGCCCAGAGCTGGGGGAGAGGAAAGGGTTAATGGGGAGGGGGTCCCCGAGGGGTCTGGGGGGGACTGGGGGGCATTGGGGGTTATTTAGGGTGAATTTGGGGGAATTTTGGGGAACTTGGGGGGGTTTTGGGGGGTCAGGAGGGGGCCCGGAGCTGGGGAGAGGAAGGGGTTAATGGGGAGGGGGTCCCCGAGGGGTCTGGGGGGGTCTTGGGGGAGATTTGGGGCAGGTTTGGAGTGGGGGGGGGGGGGGGGTCAGGACGGGGATTTGGGGAGGATTTGGGAGATTTAGGGGGAATTTGGGGTGGATTTAGGGCGGATATGGGGGGGGGGGGAAACTTGGGGTGAATTTGGGGGGATTTGGGGAATTTGGGGGGATTTGGGGGATTTTGGGGAATTTAGGGGGATTTGAGGTGAATTTGGGGGATTTTGGGGGAATTTGGGGTGAATTTGGGGGGATTTGGGGTGAATTTGGGAGATTTAGGGGGAATTTGGGGTGAATTTAGGGCAGATATGGGGGAAATTTGGGGTGAATTAGGGGGATTTTGGGGAAATTTGGGGAATTTGGGTGAATTTGGGGGATTTTGGGGGAATTTTGGGGAGTCTAGGATCTTCAGGGTGAATTTGGGGAGGATTTGTGGGGATTTTGGGCGGGGGGGGCTCAGGACGCAGATTTGGGTAGAACTTGGGGTGAATTTGAGGGGATTTGGGGTGATTGGGGTAGTTTGGGGTGAATTTGGGGGGGATTTGGGGTGATTGGGGGAATTTGGGGTGAATTTGAGGGAATTTGGGGTGATTGGGTAATTTGGGGTGAATTTGAGGGGATTTGGGGTGAATTTGGGGGGGGGATTTGGGGTGAATTTGGGGGGGGATTTGGGGTGAATTTGAGGGGATTTGGGGTGATTGGGTAATTTGGGGTGAATTTGAGGGGATTTGGGGTGAATTTGGGGGGGGATTTGGGGTGATTTGGGTAATTGGGGAGAATTTGAGGGAATTTGGGGTAAATTTGGGGGGAATTTGGGGTGAATTTGAGGGAATTTGGGGTGATTGGGGTAATTTGGGGTGAATTTGGGCGGGGATTTGGGGAGAATTTGGGGGGGGATTTGGGGTGAATTTGAGGGAATTTGGGGTGAATTTGGGGGGGGGGGGCGCCCGTCCGTACCTGGGGGGGGGCAGGGGTTGGCTCTTGAGGCTGTAGAAGGGCCCGGGGGGCTCCGGGGGGGTCCCGGGGGGGTCCCCGGGGTTGGGGTCCCCTCCGGGGGGGGGGGTCCCGGGGCTCACTGGGGGTGCCCCCCCCGAGGCGGGTCCCACTCGATGTCGGCCACGATCCCGGACTCGGGGAGCACCGAGCTCAGCCTGGGGGCACGGGGACCCCAAAATCACAGAGAGACCCCCCAGAGACCCCCCCCAAAATCACAGAGAGACCCCCCAGAGACCCCCCAAAATCTACACAGAGACCCCCCCAAAATCACAGAGAGACCCCCCCAGAGACCCCCCCAAAATCACAGAGAGACCCCCCCCAAAATCACAGAGAGACCCCCCAGAGACCCCCCAAAATCTACACAGAGACCCCCCCCAAAATCACAGAGACCCCCCAGAGACCCCCCAAAATCACAGAGAGACCCCCCCCAGAGACCCCCCAAAATCACAGAGAGACCCTCCAGAGACCCCCCCAAAATCACAGAGAGACCCCCCAGAGACCCCCCAAAATCTACACAGAGACCCCCCCCAAAATCACAGAGAGACCCCCCAGAGACCCCCCCAAAATCACAGAGAGACCCCCCCCAAAATCACAGAGAGACCCCCCAGAGACCCCCCCCAAAATCTACACAGAGACCCCCCCAAAATCACAGAGACCCCCCAGAGACCCCCCAAAATCACAGAGAGACCCCCCCAGAGACCCCCCAAAATCACAGAGAGACCCCCCCAGAGACCCCCCCAAAATCACAGAGAGACCCCCCAGAGACCCCCCCCAAATCTACACAGAGACCCCCCCCAAAATCACAGAGAGACCCCCCCAGAGACCCCCCAAAATCACAGAGAGACCCCCCCAGAGACCCCCCCAAAATCACAGAGAGACCCCCCAGAGACCCCCCAAAATCACAGAGAGACCCCAAAATTCACCCAGAGACCCCCCCCCAAAGACCCCCCAAAATCACAGAGAGACCCCCACGAAGACCCCCCAAAATTCACAGAGACCCCAAAATCACAGAGACCCCTCTAGAGACCCCCAAAATCACAGAGAGACCCCAAAATTCACCCAGAGACCCCTCCCCAAATTCACCCAGAGACCCTGCAAAATAGACCCAGAGACCCCCCTGAAGACCCCCAAAATCACACAGAGACCCCCCCAAAATCACACAGAGACCCCCCCCCGGAAACCCTCAAAATTACAGAGACCCCCCAAATCATCCAGAGACCCCCCCTAGAAACAACAAAGCCGCACCAAAGTCACCCAGGGACCCCCAAAATTTGCCCAGAGCTCCACCCACAGATCACCCCAAATCCCCCAGGACCCCCCCCCCCAAAAAAAAAAAAAAACTAAAACCCCTTGGGACCCCCCCCCCAATCGCATTGGAATAGTCCAAACCCCCCCCCCCACTTCATTGAGACCCCCCCAAACCCCATTGGGACCCCCCCCCAAAATCCCCCTGAGACCACCTAAAACCTCTTTGGGACCCCCCAAATGCCCCCCAAATCCACTTGTGACTGCCCCCAAAACCCCCCAGCCCCATCGAGACCCCCCCCAAAACCCCTTTGGGACCCCCCCCCCCATATTCCCCTGAGACCACCTAAAACCTTTTTGGGACCCCCCCCCAAAATCCCCCAAACTCATTGGGACCCCCCCAAACCCCCCCTTGGACCCCCCAAACACCTCCCAAGACCCCCCCCCAAATGCCTCTGAGAGCTCCCCAAACCCCTTGGGACCCCCCCAAAATGCCCCTGAGACCCCCAAAAACCCCCTCCCCAACCCCTTTGGGACCGCCCCAAATCCCCCTGAGACCCCCAAAAACCCCTCTACACCCCAGGAGACCCCCCCCAAAAACCTCCCCAACCCCTTTGGGACCCCCCCAAATCCCCCCCAAAACCCCCCAGCCCCATCGAGACCCCCCCAAATCCCCCTGAGACCCCCCCCAAAACCCCTTTGGGACCCCTCCAAACTTCCCCTAACCCCATGAGATCCCCCCCCAAACTCCTCCAGGACCCCCCCCCCAAAATCCCCCTGAGACCTCCCCAAAGAAACTCAACCCCCCCCCGAGACCCCCCCTAAACCCCTTTGGGACCCCCGCCCCCCCAAATCCCCCAAACTTACTCAACCCCATTGGGACCCCCCCCCCCCAAAACCCCTTTGGGACTCCCCCAAACCCATCGAGATCCCCCCCCCCCAAACCCTTTGGGACCCCCCCAAAATCCCCCAAACTCATGGGGAGCCCCCCAAATCCCCCCTTTGGACCCCCCAAACACCTCCTAAGACCCCCCCCAAATCCCCCTGAGACCCCCCCCAAAACCCCTTTGGGACTCTCCCAAACCCATCGAGACCCCCCCCCTAAACCCTTTGGGACCCCCCAAAATGCCCCTGAGACCCCCAAAAACCCCTCTACACCCCAGGAGACCCCCCCCAAAAACCTCCCCGACCCCTTTGGGACCCCCCAAATCCCCCAAAAACCCCCAGCCCCATCGAGACCCCCCACAAATCCCCCTGAGACCCCCCCCCAAAATCCCTTTGGGACTCTCCCAAACCCATCGAGACCCCCCCCCCCAAACCCTTTGGGACCCCCCAAAATGCCCCTGAGACCCCCCCAAAAACCCTCTGAGACCCCCTCAAATCCCCCAAACTCATTGGGACCCCCACCCAAACCCCCTTAGGACCTCCCCAAACCCCTCGGGACCCCCCAAAATGCCCCTGAGACCCCCAAAAACCCCTCTACACCTCAGGAGACCCCCCCCCAAAAACCTCCCCGACCCCTTTGGGACCCCCCAAACTCATGGGGAGCCCCCCAAATCCCCCCCCCGAGACGATCCAAGACCCCTTTGGGACCCCCCAGAAACACCTTTGGGACCCCCTCCCCCAACTTCATTGAGACCCCCCCCCAAATCCCCATGAGAGCCCCCAAAACCCTATTGGGACCCCCCCCAAACTCATTGGAACCCCCCAAATCCCCCTGAGACCCCCCAAAACCCCCCAAAACCCCTTTGGGACCCCCCAAATCTCCCTGAGACCCCCCCAAATCCCCGAGACCCCCACAAACCCCCCCTAAATCATCCCGAGACCGCCCAAAACCCCTTTGGGACCCCCCAAATCCCCCTGAGACCCCTCCCAAAACCCCCCCAAATCACCCTGAGACCCTCCCAAAACCCCTTTAGGACCCCCAAAACCCCCCCCCAAATCCCCCTGAGACCCCCACAAACCCCCCCTAAATCATCGTGAGCCCGCCCAAAACTCCTTTGGGACCCCCCAAAAGCCCCCCAAATCACCCTGAGACCCCCCCAAAACTCCTTTGGGACCCCCCCAAATCACCCTGAGACCCCCCAGAACCCCTTTAGGACCCCCAAAACCCCCCTAAATCACCCTGAGACCCCCCCAAGACCCCCCCAAAACCCCTTTGGAACCCCACAAATCCCCCTGAGACCCCCCAGAACCCCTTTAGGACCCCCAAACCCCCCCCCCCAAATCCCCCTGAGACCCCCCCAAAATCACCCCGAGACCCCCCAAATCCCCTTTAGGATCCCCCAAAACCCCCCCTAAATCACCCTGAGACCCCCCAAAACCCTTTTGGGACCCCCCCAAAGCCCCCTGAGACCCCTCCCAAAACCCCTTTAGAACCCCCAAAACCCCCCCCCAAATCCCCCTAAGACCCCCCCAAACCCCCCCTAAATCATCCTAAGCCCGCCCAAAACCCCTTTGGGACCCCCCCAAAAGCCCCCCAAATCACCCTGAGACCCCCCCAAAACCCCCCCAAAACCCCTTTTGGGACCCCCCCAAATCCCCCTGAGACCCCTCCCCGACCCCCCGGGGACCCCCCGAGACCCCCAGGGCGCCCCCCCCTCACCGGAGCAGCCGCAGCGTTTCGGGGCTCGCGGGGCCCTCGAGCAGCACCAGAACCGCGGGGGGGGCCCTGGGGAGGGGGCGGCGGGGGCTGGGGGGGGGCGGGGACCCCCTGGGCCCCCCCGCGGGACATCGCCCCCCCCCCACGG
>JAYKTQ010000277.1:0-31144 GCA_036010785.1 Ammospiza maritima maritima
ATTCCTGTCAAACATTCACCTAGACCAGGGTCTTTACAAAGCAGTGCCTGTCTGTCTTTCATCAGGCATGGCCCCAAGTAATCTAATAGGCCGTTAAAATCCCAAATTTATTTCTATTGAAGCAGCATAATCCAAATTCATTGCAAAAGAGCTTCTACTGTAAAATACTGACTCATTTTTTCTCCATCCTTTAGCTATTAATTATTTTAAAAGATCGAGTTGTACTGTCAGAAATGACATATCTCTTCTTTATAGCTGTTTGGACAAGCCATAACGGTCCAGGGCAATTATCTTCATTTTGGTACTTTAGTCCCATTGGTTTTTTAGTACTTTAAAAAAATACTTTTTAAAATTTTGTTAGCGTCTTTTGGTTGTACATTTTTAGCTCTAAGCATTTTTCAACAGGGTGAATTATGTTCATCACTTTCATGGACATGCTTCATTTTATCTTGTGCATTGTGGTTCACTGCATCCAAACTATGTACTCCTTCGTATTTTTTCTCCAAACTTCTAGTTTCCTGGCAAAATTGAATCTTTGTGCTTAACTACTCAGTAATAACTGATTTTGTTACTTTCAAGAATTTGTGTCATATCCAGCTGGCAACGAAGCACCAGTCAGCCACTAGGTCACTCTCCTCATGTCTGGATGGGAAAAAGAATGAGAAGAGTAAAAATCAGGGAACTCATTGGTTGAGATAAAGACAATTTAATGAGTAACCAAAAGCTGTGCATGCAAGCAAAGCAAAATAAGAAATTATTTCACTACTTCCAATTGACAAGCAGGTGTTCAGCCATCCCAGGGAAAGCAGGGCTCCATCACATGTAATGGTTGCTTGGGGAGAAAAATACTATATTTTTAAACATTCTTCACAATCTTCTTTTCCACAAGTGTTATATGCTGGGCATGATGCCATATAGTATGGAATATCCCTTTGGTCAATTGAGCTCAGCCACCCTGGTTGTATCTCCTCCTAACTTTCCATGCACTTACCAGCCTCCTTGATGGGAAGTAGGGTGAGGAGCAGAGAAGGCCTTGATGCTGAGTAAGCACTGCTCAGGAACAAGGAAAACACCCCTTTTTTATCAACACTATTTCCAGCAAAAACCCCAAACACAGCCATACCAGCTGCTCTGAACAAAATTACCTCTACTCCAACCTAATCCAGCACATTCTCCACCCCTTATTCCACACCATTTACATAATTTTTAAGCACCACAGTATCCAGTAGAGCCTTACTAACCACCACCTCCCTTCCCATCCTTCTATATCATACATAGATATAATTTTCTTAGTCTATGAACCACTAATGTTCATAAAATGTCCATTGAGTTAATTTAGTCCATGACTTTGGGCTCCATCTGTTCTGGGGGTCACTCAGGAGAGGTGATGAGGTAACTTCTGTGGAGTTACAGGGAGCCCAAGTCAGCTCTGGTTGGATCACTGCTGCAGTGCAAATGATTCCTGTAAATCTTGTTCTTCACTGCTGAATTTAGGTTATTCCTGCCATAGTAATTTCTATAACAGGCAACTTAAAACCTGGGTTGCAAAAATTTAAAGGTATTGCCACTAAAATGTCCACCCCTGTTCCCTTTGGACCAGATCACAGGGTTTGACATTGCAACGAACCCTTTCCTGTAACCCTTCTGCAGCCTGGATTTATCTGCAGACTGCAGTTCCTTAGCAGAGCACTTGCTCCCTTAAGTTGAAGAGGGAATGCAAACTCTAGGACTTTTATTTGGGAGCCTCTTTGGGGATGTACCTGCTGCATCATAGACTCGTCTGCAGCTACAGTTGCTTTGAGGTTTTCCAGTGTGGTCCTTTTCCATGGGCCACAATGCCTTCAGAGATACCTGCTCCATTCCATCATCACCTCACCCATGGCTGCAGTCCCTGTCGGGACGTACCTGCTCTGTTGTGGGCTTATCCATGGCCGCTCTCTTTGAGGTGCTCCAGCATGACTTCATGCAGAGCCACTGATGTTTCAAGGTGTACCTGCTGCAGAACAGACTTATCCATTGCCACAGATATTCTGAGGCATTTCTTCTGCAGCATGGACTCCAATACCTTCAGAAGTACATCTGCAGGAGGGACACAGACACATCCATGGCACTCTTTGGGGTGTCCTGCTCACAGATCACAGCCCTTTTGAGTCAGGTTCACACTGGATTTCTGGCCTCTCCAGCAGAGCAGCACAGAACGATGGCCTGGCCATCTGCCAATCCAGGCACACTGCCATGGCTGTTATCAGAATGTTCCCAGGCACAGCAGAGTGAGATGATAAGCAATGTAGCAGTGCAGCAATGCACAAAGCAGTGAAAGCAGAAAAAGCAGCAAAAGCAGAAAAAGCAGCCACTGATGAGCCCTAAGCTCTGATACATAGTGGGCAAGCAAGTCCCTTGGCAAGCACAGGAGCCTGACAATTAATAGGCAGCAACAAGTGCTATAGATTTGATCTGGCACTTGATTCCAAACAAATCTGTCATTACCTTGAATCCTTTGAGGTCCATATTGGATACTTCACTGTTTTTCTCTATAGCACTTAGCATGTAAAGTAAAAAATAAGAAATACTTAAAGCCCCATTGAATCAATGTAGTTAAAAGAACCTGATCTATGCGTAGTAGGTTGACATACACTGCTCTGGGTTTTAGGAATGTGATCACACAATAACATTTTTTTTCTCCCAAGACCTTATTTTGTTCAACTTTGTTATTTATTGCTTTGTAGTTGTTGCAGTCATATGGAACCATGCTAGGTATTTTAATGGAATATTCCTAAGATGAAGGGCAGGGCCAGCGAAGTAGCTTTGAGACAGAGGTTCAGCCATGCCTGGAGAACAGGTGCAACTTTGTCATCAACTTCTGCATGTGCTTGGCAGGGTTGTCAGGGGAAGGAAACTAATGTAGCCAAAGTGCATTAATGTGTGAACTCCTGCTATACACTTGGTCATTGTAAGATGTTGCCAGGGGCAGAAAGTCACCTCACAAAGTACCTCTGAGCAACACAAGCACACCTTCACCCAGATCTGTTCAGATATTCAAGTTTCCCAAAGTATTGTGGATGGCCCATCCCTGGAAGAGGTAAAGGCCAGATTGGATGGGGCTTTGAGTGATTTCGTCTAGTGGAAGGTGTCCTTGACCATGATCTTTAAGGTTCCCTCCAAACCAAAGCATTCTGTGATTCTATGATTCTGTATATCTTTACAGTCATTATTTTTTCACTCAAAGAAGTTTTCTATCATCTACCATTAATCTTTAACATTATCTGCCTTGAAAAAGAGATAAATTCTAGAATATACTTAAAATCTTTATTTTACTTGAAAAGGAATTGCCATTTCCCCTTGCGTATAATATTAGGGCAGATTTCAGACTCTCTAGATTAATGAGACAGATTTGAATGGATTTGTGATAAATTAAGGGAGGTGGTGTGGTCCTGCTGTGGCTGGATACACAATGCAGTGGAGGTTGTATAGTTTCCTATGAGGACCATTTAGCTATAAAGAATCTTAATTTTTGCACAACTTTTTCTGTCTTTCCCATCTGTGAGTAAGAAAAGTTGCACAACATGAATTTTCTAGAAACAGAGTTTGTAGTGAAAATTAATTCTTAAACAAAAGTGAGGGTTGTGATGCAACTGAGTTATTTTCTACTTTAAGAACTGGTAAATATTAGATCATCCAAACAGACAACAGTCTGTGTCTGAACAGACACGTAGTCCAGAAACACGATAGTAAATATTAGTTACTCAAAACAACAGTCACAGTGAGAAGGGTTTGAGCGATCTTTCGGCTGCAATGTCTCCTTACAAAATAGCTCATGGAAAAATTCCAAGAGTAGACAAATTTGTCAAGGTTACAAATGAGTAAAATTTGCTCAGCAAAAGCCTCGCTGAGCTTGCTTGTTAACTAGATGAATTTCTTGCTTGTTCATGGAGCAGGCAAACATGCCACTGGTCTGAGTTCTCTGAGTTTTTTCTGGATACTTTCCAGTTCCAGGGGTTTTACTGTTGCAGGGAAGGATTTGGCCAAACATATATGTATATTTTTTTTGTGTTACATAAAACTGTAGGAAGATATCTTTGCCAAAGGGCAAAAAATTTTTTTTGGGTCTTAACAGCCCAGAGGTTTGTTGGCCATTTTTCCCAAGCAGGATGTCTATAGTGGGAAGACATAGTTTCATTTAGTTGTTTCTGCTATCATTTTTTAAAATTTCAAATGGTTTCTTTCTTTTTTGTCAGTATCACATTCTAAAATATTAATATATATTAATTTATATTGACTGACTCCAAACCTTATAATATTGCCATGAAATAATCTATAAAAATTTTGTTTGCCTGTTGGTAATGTGAAACAGGTTATTGTCATAATATCTATCTTATTTGAATGACCATATCTAATTTGAATAAGATATTATGACAAAACACAACATGTTGGATCATTAGCTCTCAGCGAGCAAATCCTTCATCCCTTAGGAGGAAAAACTCTTTGGTTTCAGTGCTCAGCCTACAAGAGTTCTAGTCCATGCAATGGTCTTGTTGCTGTAGCATGAATATTTATTGCTTGTGTATAAGGAATGATGCTTTAGCAAGAGTGAAGACTATGGAGTCTTTAGCTGCTAAAAGCTAAAATTTACTAGCAGATATAAATATTACACTCCTTTTGAGGAGAATTGCCAGGTGAAACCCCAAACCCCACTCCCCCCCAACTTCTTTCCTTATATTATTCCAGAAAATTAGGTTCTGGGCTTATAGGCCAGCCATTATAACTCAGAAAGAATGCCTAGAGTCAAAAGGAGAAAGGAGCCATGATCACCCACAGTCTTGTGATTCAGCCACATTTTGTCTCCAATCTTCTGAAACTACACCAGAGTTCTCAGTTTTCTTAAAATTTTACATTTGCATTTTGTGAAAGGAAAAAAAAAAGAGAATGCATTTAGAATAAGGTCAATTCTTCCTGCTGTTTGTAATTTTTTCATTTACATCTCCAGGCTTACCTGTATTTCAAAATTTTTCATAAAGACCTATTCTAAAATATTCCATTTCAGATTTATTATGGATTGAAAATTCACAGCTGTTACAAGGTCACTCAAGAAAGGCTTCCTTATTTTCATCATAGAAGTAAGTTAAACTTCTTTCATTAATAGAGAACCACAGTGTTTCAACATAATTTAATTAGCTTCCAAATTTTGTCATTTGAAGTTTACCTCTGAATCATGTTTTGTTTTTAGAACTGGCCTTGATAAGTACCCTGTCTGCATGCTTATATTTATGTGCTAACAGAAATGTATGATGGTAAATATGTGGAAAAGCCTACTTGTGCAGAATACATTTTGATAGTTCCTATTCCTTGCTTTTAGGCAATCTTAAACACTGAGTTCAGTAATCAAACTGTCCTTTTTATCCTTGGACTTTTGGTGTTTCATGGTGTATTCCTAATGATTTTCATGTAGGGTTATTTTAGTGGGTTTTTTTTCTTCTAATTTTTTTCTTTATTACATATCATGAACACTAGAGATTAAACTGAGTATAAATTGCATTTTCTTCAGCAAGGCTTTCAATATGTTCTTCTAGAATGCCCACATATCAAACTGAAGAGAGATGAACCAGATGGGTTGATTATAAAGTGGCTGGCCAGCATTAAAGTGTTGGGAGATAAATGGCATAGGAAGTCCCACTGGAAATCCCTTACTAGTGAATGTCCTTAAGTATCAGTGCTGGAGCTCAAATTATTTAAAGTCTTTATTAATTATCTGTACAGTGCAAAGGAGTTCACCTTCAGCAATTTCATGGATAACACCAAATTGAGACGGTTTTCAGCATGCTGGAACAAAGGCTGCCATTCAGAAGAGAACTCAATCTGCAGAAGAAAAAAGCTAGGAGAAACCTTAGGAAGTTCACCAAAGAATCTGCAGTGTCCTGTGCCTCATATGATATGATATTATAACCTCAAACAGAAATACAGACAGGGCAGTGACTTGTAAAAAGCAGATCTACAGAAAAGGAGATGAGTATTCTGGTGTACAAGTTGAATATAAGAGAATTATAGAATCATTTAGGTTGAAAAAGACCTCTAAGTTCATTGAGTCCAACCATTAACGCAGCACTGCCAAGTCTACCACTAAAACATATCTCTAAGTGTCACATATTCTAAATACCTCCAGGGATGGCGAGATGCAGCAATGTGCCCTTATGCTCTCTGGGTTCTCTTAGCCAAGCATGCATACAGCAGGTTGATTATGTTCAGCTGGTGGATTATTTTCCTCTATTTATGAGGCTGTATTTGAAATACAGTCTTCAATTTTGGTTCCTAATACAAAAAAGACATTTCCATGCTATGTGGGCGGGGAAAAGGGGGTGGGAGGAAGGGTGTTGTACAATCAGGAGAAAAAGACTGCCTTTTCAGTTATTGCTTGAAAAGATACAGGTAAATGTCAGCAAAGGTCAGAGTCCTTAATCTCTACTTTTCTGGAGCCTACAACTATCTTTAAGCTAAAATGTTTGCTGATATGCACGCAGTTAAAGCAGGACTTATGTTAACACCAGAGCAGAACAAGGACTCAGAAGATACTTGGCCTTTCATAAATATGGTCTCAGTCTACTGTAAATGACAATATTTTACACTTGGAAGAGTGGCATGGAAAGAGTGGATGAATAATGACTAGGTGAGACTGACAAATGGAAACAGTACAGATGATGTTTAGTGTTTGCCTATCAAATGGAAAGAAAAGACTAAATCAGTTAATAAACATCAAGATACCTCAACAATTATTGTATGTAAAGCTTACTCACTTCTCACACACCCCCCAGCAACTGAGCTGGACCAGTTTTACTTATAATTTTTCACTGAGGCAGGTAGAAATTACTTGGGAACGCCTCCAGGTATAATTTCATAATCGTCTCAAAAGGATATTGAGAGCAAGCAGAGACTCACAAAAAAAAAAAAAAAAAAGAAAAAAAAAAAGAAAAAAAAAAAAAAAGAAGTCTATCCAGCCAAGAAACTTTATCTTGAAGGTCAGGAAGGATAAAACGGGATTGCAAAAAGTCAAACTGTGTTAACTTGTAAGAGATATTCACACAAGTAGAAAAGATTTCTTCCAACAGAAAAATAAAGAAGGATATTGATACTTGTGCACTGTGGTGGTAAGCACTGAGATTGGAAGTAAATGAAATAGGAAACTAATTAAATTATCTGCTTGAACTGAGATAGAAAGAAAATTAAATGCTTCAAATAATCCAATTTTGAGGCCTGGAGAATATCTGCTTCCAGAATTCTCTAAACAGGCAGATGAAATGAAAGATCAAGTAACTAATCAAGTGATTACAACAACCTAACCACAAAATAGCAAAGGAGGTTCTTAAACTATAGAGAAAGAATCTTGTGATAATTCCAATTCTACTACTATGTCTTCAATAGTATTCAATGCTATGAGAAAATATTTCAAAGGAAAGTAATTAAGATGATTCAAGTAAAAAAGGATTGGGTTAATATATGTAATATATTTACTCAATCTAGATTCTGCCATACAAATGAATAAGAAAAGAGAAATCTAGACAAAGAAAATACGTAGCAGCACCATATCAGAATTTAAGTGAAAAAAATTAATATATTATTACAGAAGAAATTACTGGCAAAGCTGGAGAAATTGAAGATTAGAAATGAAATAATGAATGAAGAGTGAACTTTGATAATCTATATTCTTTATAAAAATGTATTATATGACATGAAGAACCCTCAAGAGTTCTCTAAAGACTTCTCTGTGTGTTATTTTAATCAATATTCTCTGTGTAAGTAGTGAGTAGTGAAGAAATGGCTAATCAGTGCTAGAAAGCACCATCTCTGTGAACAAACTGAATTTCTGAGAGAGCTGGATGCCCTTGAAGAAGAGTAGAAGAAGTGATCTGAAATTCTGCAGTACACATTACATGATTGTATGCTCAGGAGTTACCTAAGAAATCATGCTTTAAACTCATCTGTAGAAAAGAAAATTGAAAACCAAGGTGGAGCTTGACAGCCCTGGACAATTAAAAGCTAGGTACATGATGCAAACTATGAATACAGGGTAATGGGATTTGCTGAGGTATTTTAAATGAAATTTGCAAAATATTTCAGTTGTGTGGACGTTACAGTAGTAAAGGTCCTTTGGAATTTAAAATGCAATATAAATAAAGAATAACCATTTGTATGATTAAGGGAATGGATATTTTTTCATATGAACAGGAATAATTTCCTGTGCATTGAAGTAAATAGGAAACTGCTATAACTGTAAAGGAGTAATGTTGTGCTATGCTTTATCATGTTTCTCTGCCTCTTCTCCTAGCAACTGCAATGGTGGTTCATAAATTTATCAAATAGACTCTATAACATGGTTCCTGACTATGTCATTGATAGATAGTCATTGAACTAGACAATTTAATTTTTCCTGGTTCTATTTACTACGTTTATTCATGTGCTTTCACATTAATTCCTTTGTGTTATATATTTTGCTGCATACTCTTTCCTTCTTTCTCCATGCTCTTTTCTTCAAATAACTTCCTCATAATTTATTATATTTATGATTATTTTCTTTTTAATATCTTCACACTATAACATTTTTTCTACTATTAGTTTTGAAACATTTAAATTGCTTTCCCACATGCATAGCACAGTTCTTGGTGTAAGTAGTATTTATATATAGGCTTCTTATGAGTAATATTTATAAACTGATGACTTCTGGATAGCTATTTTTCACATATGGTTTTATCATCTCCTACCAATGCTTATAAAATACTTATACATCATATGCTACATATCCATATGTGAAGGGCGTATTTGCTTTTATAACTAACTTCTTGATGTACACACAAGCTATGAGGGCTTAAATCATGTGGTTTTAATCAATGGGATCAAACAAAACACATCCTTTTGACTTGGTGATTTAATGTCAGAGAGCTTGGCTTAATGAAACACCTACATTTCCAGATTCCCCAAATTATACTCCATCATCTAGAGGTAAAGTCACTGTTCTGCTGCTGTAGATCAGTATACTTCCACTGAGTTCAACAGAAGTGGTGAAGATTATGGTGGTGAAAGGTAAAGCCAGCAAAACTTAGCACTCTGAAGTGTTTTGGTTTCTACATCTGTAACCAGCATCCTGCCTGTTCTGCAAGTGGCTTAAAGCTGCTTTCAGGGAAATACTGGCCTGCCTTGTTGCCCCTGCCCACCTATGCCATCTGCATCTCATTTTGCCTGCTGTACAGTACGGATGGTTAACTCCACTCTTACCAAAGACTTTTTTTGTAGATATGCATCCAACTGAAGTTGGCAAACAAATTTAGATACTCGTGCCATGTTCACAGTTTGCTTTTTCCTTCCCCAATTTAATTCCCCAAAATTCTGAAATGGCAAATTTTTTAAAATTTGACATTTCATTTCAGTGTTTCAGCCAAAAGAACATGGGAGGGGTCAGTAAAATTGTAAGACAATAATTCTTTCAAAAATATTACTGCAGTCAAATATAAAAATTTCGCTGTCCACTTTCTATACTCTTCAACTTTATTCTTCAAGCCTGAACATTTTTTGCAGCATCATACCAAATGCATTTCAAATAATTACTTTTATTACTTCTGGTTGATTTTTAGCTTCATTTTTAAAGCGAAAAATATTTTTTTCTGTATTTTTATTTTTCCAGCCCTCCTTCTCATTAATGTCTGAATGGACTGGCTAATTTAAATCAACTTAAACACGGGGGAAAAAAAGTTTTAGATGAAGAAGATACACCATCACTGATTACAGTAAGTCAATGGTAAAATTTTTTTTTTTAATTTGAAGGAATCCACAAGGATGCTTGATCTCAGGAAGCCAGTATTGATACTTCATATTTAGACAGAATGGGTTTATGAAAAAGAATGCTTTGGAGTGGTTGATTGAGCCCTTTTATTGTCTGGTATTAAAGACTGAAAAATCCTAAATTAATGTAAAGTGAGAAGGACCAACCTCTCTTCCTTGCCCTTTGCACTTTGCAGAATTATATAACTCTTCCTTAACTTCAGTCACCCTAGGACAATCCTGAAGAGTCTAATTGGAAAGCCAACATGGTATTTTGCTGACCATAGGTATTGTTTAAAGAATCCAAAGACTGAGGCTGCAACATTTCATAGTTGTGGAACAAAGCAACCTGTTGCTGCAGATAAACTGGGCATTTTTTCAAGCAAAACTTGAAGAACCTTTATCTTAAAGTATGAACTTGCAGTATGAGAAAAGGGCTGCACAGTCATTCCTGTTCTAGCTTAAGGCATCGCCTTTGCACAGTGACTGTGACCATGTTAAGATGAACACAAGCTAACAGAGATCATAGGTACTTAACAACATGAATCTTCATTTACTCAGTAACAATTTGACATTTGCATAAAGCAGAACAGTAGGAACAACAGTCTCTTATGCTTCAAGCTACAATTGAGATCTGCCCTTGTTGTGCTGATTACCAAAGAAATGTCTGTCTTTTCTGTAACTTGACTGGATTATGAGGGATGGAAGAAATAAGGTTTTAGCTCTATTTTGAATATGAAGACCTTCAAGATGCAAAGATCAGGACTCATAAAAATGTCAATGGAAATTTTGAAACATTACTAAGGATAGCCTCCCTGGCTCTTGGAATTCCAAGTCAACATTTTAATCATATAAACAGTCCTCATCTTTCGATATTATCTAGATTTCTATATTGTCTCTGAAATAAGTCTGTGGCATCTCATAGATATGGGATATGTTGAGATGACGTGGATTAAATTTATAACATTTTCCTTAGCAAAAATATTGTTCTCTCTAAAAAGAAAAATAAATCCTTAGCTTAAGAAAAACACATGGTTGCTGTCCTGAAATGCATGAAAACTTACAGGAATAAGAAACCTGACCCTCTGCCAAATAGTTAAAGAGATGATAAGACGTGTGTACTTTACATCAACCAGAAAACTAGTTCAGGAAACCAGAACTTCTCTATTCATCAAAGCATTTGATTGTTTTATTTTGGCTGAAGCCTGAATTATACATTTTAATAATGTTATCTATGAATTTGTAATCTTTTAGATGAAACTGTATTGTTCTATATTCTTATGTGAGCACATGCATCAATGAGCAGCTCTGATCAGAGACCAAAAAGAAAATAACCAATTAAAATAGAATGAAAAAATCTTTAGATTTAATAAGTATTAAGCTGAAAATACAGGTGACTGATAATAGAAGACTATAACTGACCACTTCAGAAAACAGGAAAATGATGAAAAAGAAAATCCAAAAAAGAAAAAGCCAAGCCAAACTGAACCAAACCATACAAAATTCCCCCTCACAATTAAGGACCACTGCAGGACTCAGGCTGTAAATAATAGTAAAAAAGGTATTTATATAACATTTTAAATAAAACTGTCTGCAAATGTCAAAGTGCTAAAAGGTAGACAAGCAACAAAGGAGGATATCCAGGCATCAGGCAAACCCAAGTATTTTTAGATTAGAAGTTTGGAGAGGCCTAGCTAAAAATAATTTTGTATCACTTATTCTTTCAAAATTAATGTTAGGAATATTGGAAAACATTGAAAGGCTACCAACATTATTTAAATACCAGAAAATTACCAAAATTACTTGAGATATAACAGTTCTACTAGCTTTGTGAAGATACTGGTCAGAATAATGAGGCATTTAACGCAATCACATCTACAGAGATTAGAAATTTAAAATACAGCATATCTGAGCCAACAGGAGTTTCTGGTGAAGAAGGCTTGAAAAAGTTGTACTTTTTTTTAATTTACAGCATTACAAGCCAGATTTTGTCATGGTCTAAGAGATAAGAGAGTGATACAATGATTTTGCCAAAGAATTTTACATTGAACTATAACATTTTAAGACCTCTGTTAACGTGAACCAATAGGGAGCTATTAAAAGGATGAAAAGGAGAAGGTTATGCTATGCTTAAAATGCAGCAATATCCTGTCCAGCTCTGAAACCATGCATGAAGAGGGTCTGAATTGCTTAAAAGAGCTCAAAGAACCAAAATAATGATCTTCCTGGCTTTGGAAAACAAAGCTGGGATATAAGGAACTCAGTCTTCTCAGTATATCTATCAGGAGCAAATCTGAGAGATCATCAGGTCATTTTAAGAAAACAATTTTAACATGGAAGAGGAAAAAATTATAGCAAGGAATTTACCATCTTGATGAGGAAGACAGAAATTGTATGATGAATTATAAAATTAGAGAAGATGACATAAAATGCAGTGTCCTAAGAGCAAAGATCATTTGGAAAATGTTGAAAAATGTATTAATTGTAATCAAATGAAGCAACTTTTTATGTGGGGTCTACAGTGCAAGTGCTGTGTGGTTTTACATTGTACTTGCAGTGATCTTTTCTGCACTAAAATCTGATAGAGAATTTGTGAAATCTTTTGTTTATTTTTATTCCTTCATACTCAGAAAAAGGAACATTCTCTTAAAGACACAGTTGCTTGCAGGTCTGAGTTTGAGCAGTGATGTGACAAAATTTTAGCTGCACATTTCATACCAGATTGTGTGAAAAAAATTGCTTTTCCTACATTGTTTTGGGAAAGTGAGAGAGAAGGGAGTGATTCCTCCTCTTCAATTCCTGTGGATTGCTTCACTTTGCAGACAGGTAGATGGACAATGTTCTGCCATGAAAATAATGCTCTTCATTATATACATGCTTCTGTCTTATCACAAAGGTTTAATGAAAACACTTGATTTGAGTATGGATGAGAAACTTTCTTATAGTTCAGGATGAAAACAATTCTGATTCTCTCCAGCTGAAGAAGAAATTGACACCTTGAAAACTTTTTTAACCAATTTTTGGTGGTTCTGGGGTCTTTTCCAGTGAAGCTTCAGAGAGGTTGTGGAGTTTCCTTCCCTGCAGAAATTCAAAAGCCATCTGGACATGGTCCTGGGGAACTGGCTGTAGCTGGCCCAGCTCGAGCAGGGGGCTGGACCAGATGCCCTCCAGCAATCCCTTCCAGCCTCCACTATTCTGTGATACTGTAGAGACATTTTCAGTTCCTACTGCTCCTGATACATAAATCTCTTGAGAATGAAAGTGCTTTAGTCTAATCTAACAGTGCGTCCACCGGGATGGTAACAGAGTGAGATTAAATGTGCTCTCACATAAAAGTTGTCAGACTATGTCATCTAGTGATTACTTGCCTCAGAATCTATGAAAAAAATTAAACCTTTTCCTAGTCCCCCCAAAGAATTATTAAGCTGTAAAGCTAAGCAAAAGGAAGGACAGTTGTATTGAGTAATGTGTCTGTTGTCATCAGAACTGGTAACAAATGAGCCTTCACTACTATTGAAAGGCAGGAACACCACAGAATATTTTCAGGTACAGGGTATGTCTCTTTTTCTAAGAAATAGTACAGTATTATCCACTTCTAAATCTTACAAATTGGATCTGGATTCCCATAAAGGACAATAATAATGCATTTCAAGCTTTTAATGCAGAAGATTGAAAGTTTGTAAGATTAAATGAAGTATGAAATCTGTTTTAATGGACCCCCTGGCTGCTCATGAGGGTCCTCTTTTCCCTACAGGCTGCCAGCCTTGTAGACAAAATTCCTAACAGCGAATTTCACGTGTCCTGGGAAGAACATGTTCAGGAAGAGAGGTGGATCTTGTTTATTTGTACTTGAGACCATGTTCTTGATGGAAAACTCAAATTTTATGAATCTATAGGCCATAATAAAATGGAAAACTGGTTATATGACCATCCAATTTCTAGAGTACCACTTCTGAGCCACAAGTATAGCTGCCTCAGTTTTAAGAAGTTAGTGATTAACAAGATTTTGTTCTGGTTTAGGAATTAAAGCCAAAGAGAATGAAAATTAAAATAGTATCTGTATTATCATTAGTGGTGAATAAGGAGGAGTTGCCAGCTTATGTTAAGTTAGAGGAAAATCAGTATGGGAAAAATGGGCTATGGTTCTTTTCTTGGTCAACCAAGCAAATCAGGAAAATTTCAGTAGAACAGCACCAGGAACTCATCAGAGAAAACCTTCATTCCCTTCTGGAGTTTGCTTTTCAAGAACTAGTCTAACAGAATGATTGTCTTTATAACCATGGTTTTTGTATGTATTGGCTCATTTTATTAGGAAAGAAAGAAAGAAAGAAAAAAACCAATATAGAGTCCTCCAAAGATGCAAATGTTAACTCCAGCTACAGAGATTCAGCTGAATTTTTCGTCACTGATCTTAACAGCAGTCACTGTTAACATTGGCTTTGGAAAAGTGAAAATATGAACTTGTTCCTGACTAGACTGAGACGCAATGGGGGTTGCTTATCTTATCTACAAAAAAATAAAGCCTTTTAAAAAGTCTTTGATCTATCTTGTTCTACACATCATTATTGCACAAGTCTCTGATTTTACTGTCAGCCTTCATTTTCTCTTGATTCATAATCACTTTCCTGAGTTCTTAGGAAGGACTTCTATCTTAAAGCTCTATGTGGAAACAGGCAGAATAGAAATTTTTTCAGAAGATCCCAGGTTTCTTCTGAGGGAAAGCAATGAGAAATGTTGTGATTCCCATAAGAAGGGAAGATTTTGGCAGGGATTTCTGGGTCTCTTTGTGGGAAGGGAAGGGTTCCAATGTTTTCTCCAAGAAAGGAGAGTATTTTTAATCTGTCTCTGAAAGAGAGATATTCTAAACTGAAAATTACCTTTCTACTGTACATACATACTTTTGAATACTTAAATGTTTTTCAGTTTTGTGGAAGAAGGCTTTTTTTTCAGTCATGATTGGTGCTGTAAGGACTTCTGTTTAATTCAGTGTGATGGGGTCTTGAAATCAATCATTTACAGACGAACACAGATAGTGTGGCTCTACTGTGTTCATTAACTGAGGAGCTAAATTTTATGTGTAAATGACAATGTTCCCAAAGAACCTCAAGGAATCCCTGCATTTTTTTTTACCCACTGGTAGTAACTTTTTATAAGATAATATTGCATGAGTTCAACATTTGGAATAGCCAAACCATCGGTAAAGTAGGGTAGTGTATTCTCTTGAAGGTTTAGAGCATTTCTAGTATCCAATAGCTGTTATGATGCTATTAATTTACTTAGAAAAAGGATTAATTTTTTTTAATCTTGTATTGCTGAATGAGATTCTGTGCAGAGATCATTTTCAAGGGAAGTTAAGAAGAGCACAGGGAGCCTGATTAGGAACCTAAGAATATCTCTGTGCTGACTGTAGCAACCTGTAAACCTTTTATTCTTCTACCCTCTTTCTTAGAATTTCTTTCATTCTGTCTCTACAGTACCTGGCATTTCCCCTGCGTTATGAGCAAGCCTTGCCTTCTTCCTCAGAACTGTGGATATGGCTTCAAAAAAATGTATGTGTTATAGCTAGCCTCTGATAAAGGGGTTTTCAAATTTTTTCTTCTACTGTTGACTGGGAAAGTGGTAACCTATTGGTAATGTCAGCTCATGATGTCACTTGTGGCACAAGAAAAATACATGAGTAACTCTTTGATAATAATTTAGTGGGGTCAGTTGTTTCTTCAACTTTTTTTGCTTTGTCCCTTCCTTTTGGGTACAGTTCCTGCTTTCTTATTCCATGTTTCCTGTCATCTTTTTTTGAAACACTCTTTTGACAGCTGCTTACTCATTGCTAAACAGAGTTGAACTGCTCTGCTTCTCAAATCTGTACATCTAGTTGAAACTTTTACTTTTGGTCCAGTAAAAACTTCTGGGCCTATTGTTGATTTTTATTGTTCCACAGACCTTACTTTTGAGGGGAGAAATAAATTTATGACTCTTACATAGTTCAGCTAGATCCATCTTTACTAAAGGTTTTCATACCTTCTCCTTTGTAATAACTTTAAATTTATGTTCCAATATAAAAAACATTTCTTTTGTGCTCTTGTGTTTTCTATTCCACCTAGTCAGCATTCTTGTTAGCCTTGTAAACCCAAGTCCCATATAGTAATGGAGTTTAATTTTGTTATAAACCATACAAATGCATTCAGTGGGTTTACAAATTATCCGTTCTGTTGCTTTACAACACGATCATTTTTTGAAATGGATGCATAAATCTCCCCCCCGCCTTTTTTATTTTTTTTTGGAAAGAACATCTGGGCTGTTGTACAGATTTTAAGAACAAAGTTAAACAAGAACTGGGCCCAATGCCCAGAGAACCAGCTCAAATAAAACTTGGGCAAAATAAACTATCCCAAAAAGGAAGAGCTAGATAGAAGCACAAATAATGTATGTGGAACTGCCCAACAGTACAGAAAGTAGAGGAGAATGATTTTGCACTGAGCACTGGTGCCACACACCAGACACCTTCAGAGGGAGAATGAAGAAGATGCCCACAGAAAGGGAGGCTACTGGATTGGCTTCCAATCCTTGAAGGCCTGGCTTGAGTCAGATTCATTTGCAACAAGGATATTCTCATAGAAACACATTGATTGCTTCAATCCCCAAAGGTTTGGAAAGTCTTTATGTTCACCAGCAAGAGCACCTTAGGTGAACTGTAGGATCTTTCTCTTAGGTGAAAGCTGTGGGATTAGATCTTTATCTCCTTTTTTTTTTCCCAACTAAGCAACTGTAAATTGTTTACACAAGGAGCTGACCCATCAGACATGATGGCTTTAACCTTTGGAATATACTATGATCCAGATATCATGAGACTGACTTAAAAGAATGAAATTATAATAAAAATACTTTTAGTTCATTTAACTAGCAACCTGAACCTTTAAGCTGTCATAGTCTGTTTAGTAATATGTCCTATAACCTTGAGGTGGGTAAACTACATTTAAAAGAAATTGAAACATCAAATTCTTGTGGATTAATATGTACATAAACACAGGATTTTTCAAAAGAAAAAAAAAATCTATTTGCACATGCTGGAATGTGTCTTGCTTGAGATTTGATGTATGTGAATACATCCATTTCCTGAAGTTATTTGTGGCTTAATTTACTTGAAAGCCCATTAGATTACTATCAAAGACATTAAATCAGTAGGATTTTTGTAAAAAAAAATTATTATCTGAATCTTCAGAATTGTTTGATCTTTGCTGTTCGGTTAAAATATAACATTGTGAGCAGCTGCCAGTTTATCATATTGGTGATCTGATAATTTTTCACAGGACTTTATATGAACATAGCAAGTAGATGCAGAAGGAGCTCCCCCAGCCTCCCTGAGACAAGCAAATGTTGAGCCCTTCTACTTCTAGGTTTTCACAAGAATTATTTTGTTTGGTGTCACAAGTGTCAATTTACCTGGTACACCTTCAGCACACAGCTCCACAGCTGGGACAGCTTCCCCATCCTGCTTCCAGTTCCACCTCTGTATTGTCCTTCCACAATCTTCACTACACCTGCACTCCCTTTGCTTCCTATAATTCCCTCTTTCCATCATTTCCTATAATTTAGATAAATTTGTACTCAGAAGAGGATTATCTTAGTTCCAGGCATTTAAGTGACCAGTTGATCAGATTTCTCTCAGCCTTGATTTTTATTTAATTGAGCTTCGTGAAGTCTTCTCT
Organism: Ammospiza maritima maritima; assembly: GCA_036010785.1. Lineage (NCBI taxonomy): Eukaryota > Metazoa > Chordata > Aves > Passeriformes > Passerellidae > Ammospiza > Ammospiza maritima. The sequence goes on from JAYKTQ010000277.1 coordinate 17,508, forward strand.
GTATTTGGAGAACGTTTATTTGCCCTGAGCTAAGTTTTATCTCTGCTGTAGTATGTTTATAGGACACAATGTGTACTTTTCAGAAGTAACTTCAATTTCCTTGACAGACTGTACTTGTTTTTCATCTGCATGTCTATTTGCCACACAATGCTTTTGTGTTATGCCTTGTTTGTGTTAGTACTACTCTTTGGTTTTCAACCTGAACTAAATGAGAATATAAAGTAATTTTTATCAGTATTTCCACTAACTCAACAGAACTCTATTTGGGATCGATTTTTTTATTTCTTTAGATTTTATTAAGTGACACAAAAATGAATCACAAAACCCCAAACCCTGTATTTCATATTACATTTGTTTTATCCAGCAGGAAAGCCAAACCATTAATCATTTGGATTTGTATGTGCTGCAAGATCAGGTCCTGGCAACCATGACCTTAGTCCTGGACAGTGTTTAAGCGTGTGATTAACTTTGAGCAGATGCTTAGCTCCTATTTTTGACAGTGGAATGTAAGCACATCTGCTTCCTAAGGAGTCTCATTTCTACTGAAGTTAATGCAAGGTTTTCTTTGACTCCAAAATGACCTGAATCAGACTTTACTTTCCTAAAGATACCAAAGAGTCCTGGAACACTGTAAAAATGCTTTTAAAATAATTTAATTAGGATGAAAATAACTGATCTTCTCAAAGCAGTTTCTTATGTCTCATTTCTGCCATAGCACCTTAGCATGTATTTTAAGCTTCACAGCTTCAGGGACATTCCATGCTGTGATTTAAGTAGCCATTCAAGGGGACTTTTAAACTGATGTTTAGTTTCCCCTCATTTCAAATCCTTAATTCAAACATGCTCAAAATACTTCTAGGGGATTTTGATCAATGCCTACATGTTGTCTCACAGGGCTCACTTTGGAGAATTTTTAAGCCCCTGAAAAAGAAAATGGTTTCTTCTGAAGAGAACACCTTCTTTGAAGTGTAACATATTTTATTTACAGTGTTTTCAGTAAAATATTTTTTAAACCAGATATCTAATAAACCTTCATTTACTGAAGAGATACCAAGAAAATGTACTATAAAAGATAAGGCAAATATAACTGGAATAATATTTTAAATATACATATGTTCAAGAAAATATTAATTTTTTCAGCTGAGGAAAAATGTATGATAAAGTCCTAGTTTCACTACTAATAAAGAAATTAGTAATGGTGCAAATAGAAATACTCCAATTTTTGACCTTTTCAGTTTAGGTTTAGGAAAATAGAAGACTGAACTCCTTTTAAATTTGTTGGGTTGTTTGTCTTCCCTAGGAGTTGCTATGAAATACAATAATATGGACTTACGTATCGTAAAGCATTTATAAACTTCATTATATATGACATCATCTGGAACATTGGCTTATGTACATTGACTTCCCTGTGGTTATTGCCAGTGAGCACTATAATTCATTGAGCCTTCTTTTGAACTTATGAGCATGCTGGTCTGAGCTCTGGCTCTGTTGTCACTAATACAGGAATACAAAAATGGAAAGCAATAAATATTCACATTTAAAATATGATTTTGTAAGCTGTTCTTGATTTAAATGTAATATATTTATGAGCTACATTTAAAATTTTTGCTTTATTGAGAGGATCTTAAAATGCACCATCCATAGCGACTTATCAATCCTAGGAAGTACCTGTTGTTGATATTATATTGGCAGCATGATTTAGATGTGTGTTCTGCTATTTGACTACATATGATATAATCTAATATACATGTTTCTCCCAGCACTGAAAGTAGTAAAAAACTCATGCTAATTGCTTTTTAAAAGTTTAAAATCATAGATTCATAAGAATATCCTGAGCTGGAAGGGACTCACAAGATCAAGTACAATTCCTGGGCCTGCACAGGAGAGCCCCTATCATCACCCCATGTGTGATTTGTCCATCAAGGGATATTTTCTAATTGCTCCTTCAACTGTCAGGCTTGGTGCTGTGACCACTTCCCTGGGGAGCCTCTTCCAGTGCTCAGCCACCCTCTGGTGAAGACCCTTTTTCTAATATTCAATCTAAACCTCCCTTGACCCCACTTCACACCATTCCCTAGAGTCCTATCACTGTATTGGTACTTGGTCCTCCTCTTCTCCTCACCAAGAATTTATCCACTGCAATGAGGTCTCCCCTCAGTCTCCTCTTCTCCAGGCTGAACAGATCAAGTTGCTTCAGCCATACAGCCATACAGCCATACAGCTTCCCCTCAAGGTCCTTCACCATCTTTATTGCCCTCCTTTGGACTCTCTCGAATAGCTGAATGCCTTTCCTATTGCAGTACTCCAACCGCCCCCAGCACTCGAGGTGAGGTTGCCCCAGTGCAGAGCAGAGCAGGACAATCCCCTCCCTTGCCCAGCTGGCCGTGCTGTCCCTGATGCCCCCCAGGGCACGCGTGGCTCCCCTGGCTGCCAGGGCACTGCTGGCTCACATTCAACTTGCCAACAGCCAGGACACCAGATTCTCTTTCCACAGCATTGCTCTCCAGCCTCTCATTCCCCAGTCTGCACATCCATCCAGGGTTGCCCCATCCCAGGTGCAGAATCCAGCACTTTCCCTTGTTGAACTTCATACAGTTCTTGATTGCCCAGCCCTCTGATTTGCCAAGGTCTCTCTGCAGGGCCTTCCTGCCTTCAAGGAAGTCGACAGCTCCTCCCAGTTTAGTATTCTCAGTGAACTGAATATCCCTTCCAGTCCTACATCCAGGTAATTTATGAAGATGTTGAAGAGCACAGGGCTGAGGATGAAGCCCTGCAGAACCCCACCAGTGACAGATCAGTCTGAAGTCATCCCATTTACTGTAACCCTTTGTGCCTGACTCATGAGCCAGCTGCTCACCCATCCCATGATGTGTTTATCCAGCTGTGGGCTGGACATTTATCCAGAAGGATCCTATAACAGATGATATCAAAAGTTTTATTGAAATTTGAAAATATTACATCAACTGGTTTCTCCTGATCAGATAAGTGGGTTACGTTGGCATAAAAGGAAATCAGGTTTGATAAGCAAGACTTTCCTCTCATGAAGTCATGCTGACTGTGATTGATGACTATGTTATCCTTCAGGTGTTTTTCAATAACTCCTAGAATAATCTTCTCCATTTAAATCTTTTCCATTTAATCTTCTCTAATTTTACCAGGCGCTGAAGTGAGACTGAAAGGCCTATAGTTTCCAGGGTCATCCTTATTACCCTTTTTGAAAACTGGAGAATGTTCACCAGTTTCCATGTGACTTGGAACTGCCATATTTCCAAGACCATTCAAAAATCATTGAGACACCCTATGACAATATCAACCAGCCCATTGAGTATTCTCAGATTAATCCCATCAGGCCCCATAGACTTACAGAGATCCAGCTGGAGCAGTGGATCATGAAAATACTCATGATCAGGGTTGACTGGGATTTTATTACTCTCACAGCTCTGAGCTCTGGGATTCCAGAGCCCAGCTTCAGTTTTGAGGACTGAAGTGAAAAAGCATTAATCTCTGCTTTGTCCATGTTCCTGTTTGTGAGGCAACCGTGTTCTTCAAGTAATGGACCAATGTTTTTTCTGGATTTCCTTTTGCTATTAACATATTTAATAGCTCTTTTTACTGCCCCTCAGAGTACTGGCCAGCTTCAACTCCAATTGAGTTTTGGCCACACAAGTTTTCTCCCTGCAGTGGCAAAGAGCATTTCTGCATTCCTCCTATTTCCCCTGACCTTGCTTCCACTAGGCAAACATGTTCTTTTTCTTTTTTTTTTTCCTTTCTTCCTTAGCTCCAGAAGATTCCTGCTTAGCCAAGCTGGTGTTCTGCCTTGTCTGCTTCACTTTTGGATATTCTGTGCTCCGAGTAGGTAGCGCTTAAAAAGTGGCCTTGATTGATGGAGCCCAGCACCTTCAAATAAAGCATTTCCCAAGGGGACCTTACCAACTACTTTCCTGAAGATTTTGAACCCTGCTCGGTTCCCATCCAAGGCTGAAATTTTGTGGGCACTTTTTCTGCTGTCAACAGAGATTTTAAACTTGACTGCATGGTCATTCTGGCCAAGATGGCCACTAACATCCACTTCATTTACAAGACCCTGTTTGCTAACAAGTAACAAATTAAGGAGGGCATCTCTCTTAGTTAGGTCTCTTAGCACCTGTACCATGAAGTTACCATCCAGGTGCTTAAGGAATTTTTCTCTTTAAGGAATCAGGTTGCCTCAGTAACCTTACCAGGCATTATCCTTTGTCAGGCATTCACTCATTTTTTACTATTATTATTGTTTTTCTTCTCAATACGATTTAACTGTGATTTGATGCTGGAACTAACCAGGTTTACGTCTCCAAAGGTTCACAGAAGGGAAATGCATCAGTCAGGCATTCTAGATTGCAGCACTGGAGTCACTCAAGGAGTGGAGTAGCCAGGACCACTAGAGAGAGCTCTTGTAACAAAACACTGCTCCCCCATGAAGATCACTGCAACCACTCCATGCACTTCATCAAGTTCCAGCAAGACCTTGCCACTCACCTGCAGCTAGAACCCAAGCTATATATAGTTTTATACAAGGCTTAATACTGAACTGGCATAAAGCACACAAAAAGATTATAGATCCATGACCTATTAGCAGTCTGGATTTATGAAGTGAAAACTGTGTAGTACAAATGTTGATTATTTTTTGTGGAACCGTTACAAAAGCAATTGAGAAATGAAAGAGGATATCATCTGGGTTTTGGTATAGTATTCAATACAACATCTGACGAAATCTTACTTTTCAAATGAGTTACAATTGCCTTGGATCTGAGCTCCATCACATGGACTGGAAACTGGCACATAGAGCACAAACAAAATATAATAATAAACAACAACATATTGAGCTGTCTCAGTTGACGACAGGGGTGCGAAAAGGCTCTATTTAAGGTGCTGTCCTCTAAAATTCACATAAATAATCTGGAATTTGAAACATGAGTATGAAAATGCAATTCACAGATGATGTTAAATTAGAGGTTGTTCCAGCAGCAGTCAAGTCAAGCAAATAATCGAGGGTCTTAGAAAAAATTGAAACATGGGCCGAGAATAACAGAATGAGAGTCAACTTGGAAAACTGAAAATACATCTGCAGAAAATTAATTCAAACAACCCCTCCACAAGAAGACTAAATCTGGAAAACAATTATGCTGAAGTATATTTCTGAAGTGACAGAGGATGATCAGTGAGATAATGTGTGAGTCTCCAGTGTAACAAAAAAAAGAGCCAAGGGATTTGGAGCAACTAGCTCAAAAAGTGTCTTCTCCACAAGGTTGAAATGATAGCATCTTGAATATTCTAGTTGCTGCTAGACATTTCACAATCACAAAATGAAAAGTAGAACCTTGATTTTAAAGAAGGATGGCAATTTAGAAGTTGTGTCTAGTCTAGCAAAAGAATCCCTTTTCCTTTACATTCCAGGAAGAGGAAAAATAAAAGAAAGGAGACAGAAAGCAGGTGACTTATAGAACAGTTAATTCCACTTATCTTAAAAACCTACCTCCTATGGGATAAAAATGCATCTCTGTGACTGTAGAACTTGAACTTTGGGACAATGAACTGCCTGACTTTGAGTACCTACTCCAGGTCCTTACTTTAGGAGTATTCATGCATTTACACTACTGGATAAAGCTCTAGAAGTAGTTCAGATGGAAATAGCTTCATACCAGATCTTGTTTCTAAACTACCTAGCCACCAGATACCTTATCCCTGAGACCTTGTTGGCCTCATAATACTTGTGCTACCACATGCTCAGTGGCTTAGCTATAATAGGAGACTGCTATTCTTCCTTACTCCAATCAAATTGCATGTTTTTTGGATGCAGCAAATGTAAATTTGAATCTGGTCAGACTGCAAAGCTGTATAAATCAGGTCTCCATTTCCAGTGCACAGTCTGCCGTCTTTTAGTCTATAAACTAAAAGAAATTTAAAATTTTTCCTTACAATACTTTTGGTTTCCACACAGATGCTTTGAAAATGGTACCTTCAGTACATAACCATCTGTTCTTTTCTTTAGTGATGCTTTTCTTTCCACTCCTATACATAGATTCATTGGATTTTTAAAATTCTGTCTAGAGATATGGACCATTCCAGATTGCAAACAACTCAGGATATTGGTGTAAAGTATTAAGATTTAAATTCTTTGTTTGATAATATTTGAATTGTTTGCTCTAAAATGATGGTAATTATTATAAATATCTTCACAACTGTTGCAACATGTAGTTGACCACCAGACCGATGAATTGACTTCACTTCCAATTCTACCTGACTTTGGTTCTATTTAAGTTAGCCAAAAGTAAGACACAACTGGCTTTTTTAGGACAAAAGACCCAAAATATGTAGGAGATTAACTATCAGCATGTTTCTGGGTTAATTAAAAACTTAACAAACCCTTCACATTTCCTGAATGAGAAACTTTGGAGTTAAATCTGAGAGAAATAAAAATTGTCAGTTTGAGAGTTCATACATTTTTGTAATTTGCAACCATGAAAATGGACAGGGAGCATGAGGTAAGTGGTTACATCTGGATAGCAAAACTATTTGTGAATTCTGCACATTTCTTTGCTTCTAACAGTGCCATTCCTGTACCTTTTCAAGTGATACAGAGGGTAGCCAAACCAAAAGGTACTAGTGAGTTTTATTAGAAAATGTTTTCTTTTTATGTGCTGTTAAAAAGCTCATAGCACTCTAAGTAAACTTGAAGATCAGCTTTTTTATTTTTACATGATGTTCCTCTGACTGATTACTAGGCTAACTGCCAGGAAATGAGAACTGAATACTGGCTTAATACCTTGCATCTGATTTAGAATTCATTGCTATTAAAGATCAGAATAGAACTTTTGTTGTCTGTATTTTTTTATTGCGCTCTTAAGTTTTTCATGGAATACCTGACAGGAGATCCATAGTGGAACTCTTATCCTCTCACACACCACCATGAAATTTGAGTATTCAAAAATATTCCTGGTAGGAACATAATAATTTCTGGGTAAGAAAAAACCCAACCTTCTACACTGAGTTAATTTTATGAAGAAGTCTGTTTTGGAGAGGAATCTCCTTCTACACATGCCTGTTTTGGTCAGTTTTTAAACAATTAAGCGTAAAAGGAATACTTATTGTTCAAAAGTAACAGGACTCAGGTAGTCTTAAATAAAAGTCACTCAGTTACTTTTGTTAAACCCTAAGCTCTTTTTTTTTCCTACACTGATCTTACCATTTATATCTGGGAACAGTCATGTTAGGTAAATCATGGTTTTCTGTTGTTTTTTGTTTTTTACTTTAACTTCCTATGATTACAGTTCTCTAGCAGGTCAGATCAAAGCATATTTTGTTGATTGATTATGTGAGTTTAATGTCACTCTAAGAACTCATATTTAATTAAAGAACAAGATCAAAAAAGTCTTGCTTTTGATCAATGCAAATTTGGCATATGTTTGAACTTTGGACACAAAAGACTAAGCCTGGAAGAGGGACTGAGATCACCATAGTGCTGGCAATCTGTTTGACATCAAATGCCTTCCTTGAGCAAAGTCAAATTGTAGACTCATAGAATTGCAGAGATGTTGTTTAAGAGTGATCTAGTCCAATCATCTTCTTGAAACAGGTCTATTACAAACATCAGACCAGAGCTACCAGATTTTGAAAATCTCTAAGTCCATAACCATCCTGGGCAACCTGTTCCAGTGTTGTGTTCTTCACTTGATGTCTAATCTGAACACCCCAGGCTGCACTTAGAGGGAAGCTTTGTTTCTTCATCTCTGTCACGCCACTTTACATGGTTGTAAAGAGTTGTATCACCCAGTAGCCTGAACAAGGTCAGCTCTGAGGCTTTCCTCCTGTATCCTGTGCTCCATTTTGCCAATAAACACCCCAGTGATATGGGTCCAACTGTTGGGGAACTGTGCCTGCTGACAGCTGGATGTTGAGGCATCATCCACCTGGTAATTTTTCTGTACATGTCAATATGTGCTCCTTCAGGCTTCTAGACATGATGATAAATAATGTCTAAAACCTTACTAAAGGCAAATTTGTTATTGCACAATCTCTCCTGCTGGTTAATAATCCACTAATTTTCCTATTAGAAGGACAAGTAAAAGTCAAAGCTGCATTTTCTCTTGAGGTACCAAAAAAAAATTTTATTTTGTTGCTTAAATGGGGATGACAATGAGTATCTTGAAAATCTTTGTATTATCTGCTTTCACTCCTGCAGTCCTTTTCTTTTACATTGACATCTCCTTCAGCTTTATGCATGTTTTATCAGAGAAAGCCATAAGCCAATATCTGGTAATGATTATGAAATATTATTATATTTTCAGTGCTGAATAGAAGCTTTCAAATTAATTAAAGGTAAAAAGAGAAACAATCAAGTAGCAACTTCAACACTGTGAAAACTGAAAAATAACACACTGCCCAGCTTTATGTAGAATTAAATCAGCACATAGCCCATTTATTTGCTAAAATTTTCTATGCTGGAAAATATGGTTTTCTATGCCACTCCTTCATGTCTTTCATGTGTTGCAACAGTCAAACTCTTTTATCTAGACAAGTCTGGGTTTTTGATCACCAATTGCTCCAACATTTAGATCACAGGTGGACATAGACATAGTGACAATTTTTATAAATTCCTTGTTGTTTCCTAGTTCCTTTGATATATTTTTCATCTTACCATTGCTCTTCTAGTCTTGAAAAGCAGAAGTTTTAATATCACAGATTGAATTAGAGGACAAAATCCTGCATTCAGAATTACTCTGAGTCCTTTTATTTATAAGCCTTCTGAGAATGCTTTTATGACATTAAGCTGTATTTCTGTAATCTCTGGAGTTAGTAAAAAGGATCTGGGAAAATGATAGTTTAGACTTGCCATGTGGAGTAAGTTCTCAAGAGGCAACTCTAAAGCTGACAATAAATTGAGCTAAGGTCTATTTTCTGACCCAACAACAAAAAACCTCAAACTAAACACAACTCAAAACAAGAACAACAAAAAAGCACTCAACCACACAAACAAACAAGATTTTAGCTTTCTGGTGATAAAAGATGCAAAAGTGCAAATGGTTTGGTTGTAGCTGTTCCCTGCAACAGTCAACAACAGAACCATGATGTGATTAAATTGAACATCATCATATCTTACGGTGTATTGTTCCAGACAGTTTACGGCGATTTCTATCTTATTTAAATCAAATGCTATGTAATCAACTCAGTAACACATAACCCCTCTCCCCCACATAAAACACAACCACATATTTAGGTGTTTTATTAGAAAAAGCTGTGTAGAATCAGCACTCTGTTTCCAATTCTATTGAACTTCTACGTGGGATTGCCAGAAAGATTAACAGTAAAATGTAAGACATTTAAAGATCCCACTGAAGTACTTTCAGAGATGGGTTACAGATTTTTGAAAATACTTCCCTGCACAGAACAGCAGGATGCTTAATCCCTAAAAATTCATTGTTGATGGATCATTGAGAGTTCATGATCAATAATACACAGAATTTACCACAGTGTGGTGGAAAACCTTGTTAACTGCAGTCAGCAGATGGAAATCCAAAATGGAATGAAAGCAAAAATGTGAGGCAGTAATTATCAATCTTATATCTTAAAATTTATAACTGTGGGAGGTAAATTTACTTGTTCCCCTGAGAGAGACTGGATGGGAATTATTGTAAGTGTGGGGGCAGGAGGAAAAAGAAGATGGAAAAGAAAGATGGAAGAGAAATGTGCATTTTAACTTGCCTCTGTCTTTCATAGAATCATAGAGAGTAACTCCAAGATGGACCCTTTGATTATATAATGTCATCTCCTCTAGATTAAAAATCACAGTCAACCATAGTCATCCTGTATTTTCCTGTAATCTGCATTTCTGTAAAACTTGTCTATTAAACCACTATTTGAATACATCAAAGGCTGAACAATTCTCCATTTTCTTTGCTTGTTCATTGTAATTTTTTAAGAAAGGGCTTTGTTTTTGATTGATTCACTACTTTATACTGATAGAGCTGTCCTGTCAGATTGTCAGGAAAAAGGTGGCTAAGAACTGTTGCTACATTACAACTCACTTTACTTTTTCCTACAATCTTAGTGTTTTAGAAGTATAGACAGAAAACTTTGTTCTGTCTCCTTCTACCCTAGAAAAGATTCAGCTCCAGATTCCCTTCACTACAGCCTTGGGGTGGAAGTCCAAGTCATTTGTTATGTTGTCTGAGTATGACTGTCTGCCTCTAGTTAGCTACCACAGAAGCTGTCAGCAAATTCTGCATAGAGAAGGAAGCAGGAAAGAAAAAATCTGTAAAACAAGTATGGAAGGATTTGTGAAGAACAGGCATCATATATGATATTAAATAGATCCTATGAAAAGCAGCCATCTAACCTGTAGTAGGAATCTTTTAATTTGAGGTCAGCCAGAAATATTGGGGAAATGGAAAAAGAATGAAATCAGAGGAAGGTTCCCAACTCAGTACTGCTGTTCTCGATGCACAGGATAATCACAGAAAGTTTGTGCACAGAGGGCACCCTTTTTATTTGTAAAGTACACAATTATTAAAATTCTGGTCACAAATAATTTGAGTAGCATAGCATGTATAAATAACAGTGCTTTGTAATAGTTACTGGTAACATCCTTACACAAATGCATTTATCCCTGCTCATTCCCTGCAGGAATGGGAGATTAAAGGGAATGCAGATGAAGCTTCAGAAAGTTTCTACTGCAGTTACACTGAGTTTCTCTTAGCAGCACCCATTTAGCTATGAAAAACTCCAAATTCTACTGGTTTTATGGCTTGATAATGCAAGAAAAATCTCATCTTGCATCACTGTACTCTTTCAGAATTTTCTAGAAAGTAGTCATTAAGAAGTAACAGAACTTGGGAATTAGGTTTAAGACCCACTGACATACAGGTTTATAGTTTGATCCTTTGAGAGGTGGCTAAAAGTATTATAGGAATAATTAGATCTGGCCTGATTCCTTTACACATTTTTTTTGTCTTCTCACTGGAATAATTATCAGAAAAAGCAACAAAATTCTGGATATCTTGTGTCAGAAAAGATGTATTGGAAGGGAATTCTCATCCTCTCATCTTCATGTTCTTCATTATTTCTGCCTTTTGCTTATATGGTTTGTGTACTTCTCACTACTCAGAGGAGAGGTTGTACACATCTTTAACACCATGCTTAAATATAGAAAGCTGCTTTAGCTACCAGGTGACTATCAGTAATTTTCTGACACTACTGCTTCATTTCAAGTTCTTTTAAGCTTTTTTTCAACACATTGTCAAAATTTCTAAGGCATAAGCATAAATTTCTATAAAATTCTTGGTATAGTATAAGTCTTCAGAAAAGCTGCAGACTCTACTGAAAAGTTTTTCCCCTGCTTTATTTGGCTAGAAGGGAAGGTATGTGTAGTTAATGTCAGTCATTTTCACTCAACAGCTCAACACTTCAGGGTCAGAAGTTTGCAGATTTTGTGTATGATGCATTAAAATTGTTTTTAATACTTGCTTATTTATTAAAAGAAAATGAACAAAAATACCCCTAAAACAAAACAGAGAAGGTTATGGAATTTTGGTACCTTTAAATTGTGTTTGCACCTAATGATTTATCCAGAAACTTCTGTGAATAAATAGGGAGAGTTACAAAAGTAACCTGCACATTGAATGCATCTAATAAGGATTCTGCAAGTAGTTAGAATGTCTATTACTATAAACATGAAAAAGTGAAAGCCTTAATGTAATGTAAATGTATTGATTAAGAAAAACCAGATATGTTTCATCATTATCTCTCTTTTTTTTTTTTCCTTTTCGTTATAGAAATTTCTCAAAAAAACACAACTTCTAAAACAATCCCCTGTGCAATATGGTTTACAAGCAAGCCACACTAATCCCATTTACTTTTGGAAAGAGTGAATCTTCTCTGCACTGTATTTCTATTGCTACAAAATACACCACTCAGTACAAAGCTTGATGTTGAAATGAAGATGCCCTTAGCCAATGCAGGGAATTCTATTTCTGCCTGGTTTTGACTTCCCATGACAATAGCCATCCTCAATAGGATTGAACTTTCAAACACAATAGTGAAATTAGACACTATAATAGCGACGATCAGATTTCCAGAAGCATCATTTAAGAGCTAAGTCTAACACAAAAAGTGATGATACTGAATTCAAACACTATCCCAAAGAGTGGGAGAGGTAAAAGAAGGAAAAAAGTCCTGTATTTTCACTGATAAATGTTCATGAGAATGAGATGACATCCTGAAATACACTTCAAGGTATTGTATACTTCTATAACCCTGATCATCTCTATGTGAAGTTTCTGCCACCAATTTTGCTAAATGCAAGGAGGTCAAATTATTTGATTACCTTTGCCCAGTATATGTTTTCTCATCCATCACCTTCTGCATGTCTTCTGATTTTCATTTTTATGGATGCAGAGAACTAGATTTTTTTTTTTAGTTATGCATGGACCGCAGTATATGTTTCATTAAGAATACAATTTACACCAGCAAAGAAATTCCTACACTAGCTGCTAATTATCTGAAAATTTTGAAATCAATGATCATCCAATTATCTAATCATAACTACACTGAGATGTCTGATTTCTAAGTTGAGTTATATTCCGATATTTTGTTTTATCTTGATTTCTGTTATTCAGTTTGCCTCTGCCGTTTCATACTGAAATAATTAGTCTTATTGAAAGCTGAGGCAAACTATTCATTTAGTATGGGGGCCATATCTACATTATCTTAAATCTCGACCTTAGTCTTCTTGTTTCTTTTTTATTTATTTTGTTTTTCTTTATATTCTCAAAGTGCCTTTTTTCCTATTTATTTTGATATCCTTTAAAGGTCTAACTCAGCTTGACTTTTCACTATTCTCATTTCATCCCGACACTTCTTGACCTCAAAAGATGATTTCTTGGCTCTTCAGTCCTTTTTTCCATTCCTTATAGCTCTCTGCTTACTTCTAATATTCTTTTTGTTTATTCATTTAGCTAGGTCTGATGCTCTTCCTTGCACGTTTTTCTTTTCAAAGGGAAGCATGTTCCAGATAGCTTATGAAACTCTGCCTAAGGCTTTCCTCTATATAAAAGTCTTGTGTTTAGGCCAGATGACTTAATTAACTAGAATTTCCCTTTTTGTAATAGAGGAATTGTTTGGTTTTTTCTGTTTTAAACTGGACCTGTCAATGAACACACTTTGGCAATGTTATTTTCCTATTTTGCTGTATCTAAAATGTCTTCAGGCCAGGTGTGTAATATGATTCTTAGTTGTCTCAGTAATTCTGTGGAAACCTTCATTTTTAAGGCCTCTTTATGAGTAATAGCATTTGTTTTCCAATCTATAATTATGAAAGCAAAGTCTCCCACACTCTTAGAATTTACAGAGCCATTGGTCTGAAATAATACTGCAGTGATTCCTCCTCATAGCCTCCCTCAGTCCCAGCTTCTAAAATTTTATGAACTTAAGATCAGGAAAATTCCTTTTTCTTTCTTTTCTCTTTCTTTCTTTCTTTTCTTTCTTTCTTTCTTTCTTTCTTTCTTTCTTTCTTTCTTTCTTTCTTTCTTTCTTTCTTTCTTTCTTCTTCTTTCTTTCTTTCTTTCTTTCTTTCTCTCTTTCTCTCTTTCTCTCTTTCTCTCTTA
>JAYKTQ010000386.1:0-20000 GCA_036010785.1 Ammospiza maritima maritima
TTTCCTTCCTTCCTTCCTTCATTCCTTCCTTCCTTCCTTCCTTGTTCCTTCCTTCCTTCCTTCCTTCCTTCCTTCCTTCCTTCCTTCCTTCCTTCCTTCCTTCCTTCCGACACTTCCTTCCTTCCTTCCTTCCGACACTTCCATCCAACACTTCCTTCCGACACTTCCTTCCGACACTTCCGACACTTCCTTCCTTCCGACACTTTTTTCCTTCCGACACTTCCTTCCTTCCTTCCTTCCTTCCTTCCTTCCTTCCTTCCTTCCTTCCTTCCTTCTTCCTTCCTTCCTTCCTTCCTTCCTTCCTTCCTTCCTTCCTTCCTTCCTTTCTTCCTTCCTTCCTTCCTTCCTTCCTTCCTTCCTTCCGACACTTCCTTCCAAGACTTCCTTCCGACACTTCCTTCCGACACTTCCTTCCTTCCTTCCAACACTTCCTTCCGACACTTCCTTCCGACACTGCCTTCCTTCCTTCCGACACTTCCTCCGACACTTCCTTCCTTCCTTCCTTCCTTCCTTCCTTCCTTCCTTCCTTCCTTCCTTCCTTCCTTCCTTCCTTCCTTCCTTCCTTCCTTCCGACACCTCCTTCCGACACTTCCTTCCTTCCTTCCTTCCTTCCTTCCTTCCTTCCTTCCTTCCGACACTTCCTTCCTTCCTTCCTTCCGACACTTCCATCCAACACTTCCTTCCGACACTTCCTTCCGACACTTCCGACACTTCCTTCCTTCCGACACTTTTTTCCTTCCGACACTTCCTTCCTTCCTTCCTTCCTTCCTTCCTTCCTTCCTTCCTTCCTTCCTTCCTTCCTTCCTTCCTTCCTTCCTTCCTTCCTTCCTTCCTTCCTCCTTCCTTCTTCTTCCTTCCTTCCTTCCTTCCTTCCTTCCTTCCGACACTTCCTTCCAAAACTTCCTTCCGACACTTCCTTCCGACACTTCCTTCCTTCCTTCCAACACTTCCTTCCGACACTTCCTTCCGACACTGCCTTCCTTCCTTCCGACACTTCCTCCCGACACTTCCTTCCTTCCTTCCTTCCTTCCTTCCTTCCTTCCTTCCTTCCTTCCTTCCTTCCTTCCTTCCTTCCTTCCTTCCTTCCTTCCTTCCTTCCGACACCTCCTTCCGACACTTCCTTCCTTCCTTCCTTCCTTCCTTCCTTCCTTCCTTCCTTCCTTCCTTCCTTCCGACACTTCCTTCCGACACTTCCTTCCGACACTTCCTTCCGACACTTCCTTCCGACACTTCCTTCCTTCCTTCCGACACTTCCTTCCTTCCTTCCGACACTTCCTTCCTTCCTTCCTTCCTTCCTTCCTTCCTTCCTTCCTTCCTTCCTTCCTTCCTTCCTTCCTTCCTTCCTTCCGACACTTCCTTCCTTCCTTCCGACACTTCCTTCCTTCCTTCCTTCCTTCCTTCCTTCCTTCCTTCCTTCCTTCCTTCCTTCCTTCCTTCCTTCCTTCCTTCCTTCCGACACTTCCTTCCGACACTTCTTTCCGACACTTCCTTCCGACACTTCCTTCCGACACTTCCTTCCTTCCTTCCGACACTTCCTTACTCCCTTCCTTCCTTCCTTCCTTCCTTCCTTCCTTCCTTCCTTCCGACACTTCCTTCAAAAATTTCATTCCTTCCTTCCGACACTTCCTTCCGACACTTCCTTCCGACACTTCCTTCCTTCCTTCCGACACTTCCTTCCGACACTTCCTTCCGACACTTCCTTCCTTCCTTCCTTCCTTCCTTCCTTCCTTTTTCCTTCCTTCCTTCCTTCCTTCCTTCCTTCCTTCCTTCCTTCCTTCCTTCCTTCCTTCCTTCCTTCCGACACTTCCTTCCTTCCTTCCTTCCGACACTTCCATCCAACACTTCCTTCCGACACTTCCTTCCGACACTTCCGACACTTCCTTCCTTCCGACACTTTTTTCCTTCCGACACTTCCTTCCTTCCTTCCTTCCTTCCTTCCTTCCTTCCTTCCTTCCTTCCTTCCTTCCTTCGTTCCTTCCTTCCTTCCTTCCTTCCTTCCGACACTTCCATCCAACACTTCCTTCCGACACTTCCTTCCGACACTTCGGACACTTCCTTCCTTCCAACACTTTGTCCCTTCCGACACTTCCTTCCTTCCTTCCTTCCTTCCTTCCTTCCTTCCTTCCTTCCTTCCTTCCTTCCTTCCTTCCTTCCTTCCTTCCTTCCTTCCTTCCGACACTTCCTTCCTTCCGACACTTCCTTCCTTCCTTCCGACACTTCCTTCCGACACTTCCTTCCGACACTTCCTTCCTTCCTTCCGACACTTCCTTCCCACACTTCCTTAGGACACTTCCTTCCTTCCTTCCTTCCTTCCTTCCTTCCTTCCTTCCTTCCTTCCTTCCTTCCTTCCTTCCGACACTTCCTTCCTTCCGACACTTCCTTCCTTCCTTCCTTCCTTCCTTCCTTCCTTCCTTCCTTCCTTCCTTCCTTCCTTCGTTCCGACACTTCCTTCCGACACACTTCCTTCCTTCCGACACTTCCTTCCTTCCGACACTTCCTTCCTACCTTCCTTCCGACACTTCCTTCCTTCCGACACTTCCTTCCTTCCTTCCTTCCTTCCTTCCTTCCGACACTTCCTTCCTTCCTTCCTTCCGACACTTCCTTCCAAAACTTCCTTCCGACACTTCCTTCCGACACTTCCTTCCTTCCTTCCAACACTTCCTTCCGACACTTCCTTCCGACACTGCCTTCCTTCCTTCCGACACTTCCTCCCGACACTTCCTTAGGACACTTCCTTCCTTCCTTCCTTCCTTCTTCCTTCCTTCCTTCCTTCCTTCCTTCCTTCCTTCCTTCCTTCCTTCCTTCCTTCCTTCCTTCCTTCCTTCCTTCCTTCCTTCCTTCCTTCCTTCATTCCTTCCTTCCTTCCTTCCTTCCTTGTTCCTTCCTTCCTTCCTTCCTTCCTTCACACACTTCCTTCCTTCCTTCCTTCCTTCCGACACTTCCATCCAACACTTCCTTCCGACACTTCCTTCCGACACTTCGGACACTTCCTTCCTTCCAACACTTTTTCCCTTCCGACACTTCCTTCCTTCCTTCCTTCCTTCCTTCCTTCCGACACTTCCTTCCTTCCTTCCGACACTTCCTTCCTTCCTTCCTTCCTTCCTTCCTTCCTTCCTTCCTTCCTTCCTTCCTTCCTTCCTTCCTTCCTTCCGACACTTCCTTCCTTCCTTCCGACACTTCCTTCCTGCCTTCCTTCCTTCCTTCCTTCCTTCCTTCCTTCCGACACTTCCTTCCGACACTTCCTTCCGACACTTCCTTCCGACACTTCCTTCCGACACTTCCTTCCTTCCTTCCGACACTTCCTTCCGACACTTCCTTCCGACACTTCCTTCCTTCCTTCCTTCCTTCCTTCCTTCCTTGTTCCTTCCTTCCTTCCTTCCTTCCTTCCTTCCTTCCTTCCGACACTTCCTTCCTTCCTTCCTTCCGACACTTCCATCCAACACTTCCTTCCGACACTTCCTTCCGACACTTCCGACACTTCCTTCCTTCCGACACTTTTTTCCTTCCGACACTTCCTTCCTTCCTTCCTTCCTTCCTTCCTTCCTTCCTTCCGACACTTCCATCCAACACTTCCTTCCGACACTTCCTTCCGACACTTCGGACACTTCCTTCCTTCCAACACTTTGTCCCTTCCGACACTTCCTTCCTTCCTTCCTTCCTTCCTTCCTTCCTTCCTTCCTTCCTTCCTTCCTTCCTTCCTTCCTTCCTTCCTTCCTTCCGACACTTCCTTCCTTCCGACACTTCCTTCCTTCCGACAATTCCTTCCTTCCTTCCGACACTTCCTTCCGACACTTCCTTCCGACACTTCCTTCCTTCCTTCCGACACTTCCTTCCCACACTTCCTTAGGACACTTCCTTCCTTCCTTCCTTCCTTCCTTCCTTCCTTCCTTCCTTCCTTCCGACACTTCCTTCCTTCCGACACTTCCTTCCGACACTTCCTTCCGACACTTCCTTCCGACACTTCCTTCCGACACTTCCTTCCTTCCTTCCGACACTTCCTTCCTTCCTTCCTTCCTTCCTTCCGACACTTCCATCCAACACTTCCTTCCGACACTTCCTTCCGACACTTCCGACACTTCCTTCCTTCCGACACTTTTTTCCTTCCGACACTTCCTTCCTTCCTTCCTTCCTTCCTTCCTTCCTTCCTTCCTTCCTTCCTTCCTTCCGACACTTCCATCCAACACTTCCTTCCGACACTTCCTTCCGACACTTCGGACACTTCCTTCCTTCCAACACTTTTTCCCTTCCGACACTTCCTTCCTTCCTTCCTTCCTTCCTTCCTTCCTTCCTTCCTTCCTTCCTTCCTTCCGACACTTCCTTCCTTCCGACACTTCCTTCCTTCCTTCCGACACTTCCTTCCGACACTTCCTTCCGACACTTCCTTCCTTCCTTCCGACACTTCCTTCCCACACTTCCTTAGGACACTTCCTTCCTTCCTTCCTTCCTTCCTTCCTTCCTTCCTTCCTTCCTTCCTTCCTTCCTTCCTTCCTTCCTTCCGACACTTCCTTCCGACACTTCCTTCCGACACTTCCTTCCGACACTTCCTTCCGACACTTCCTTCCTTCCTTCCGACACTTCCTTCCTTCCTTCCTTCCTTCCTTCCTTCCTTCCTTCCTTCCTTCCTTCCGACACTTCCTTCCAAAACTTCCTTCCGACACTTCCTTCCGACACTTCCTTCCTTCCGACACTTCCTTCCTTCCTTCCAACACTTCCATCCGACACTTCCTTCCGACACTGCCTTCCTTCCTTCCGACACTTCCTCCCGACAATTCCTTAGGACACTTCCTTCCTTCCTTCCTTCCTTCCTTCCTTCCTTCCTTCCTTCCTTCCTTCCTTCCTTCCTTCCTTCCTTCCTTCCTTCCTTCCTTCCTTCCTTCCTTCCGACACCTCCTTCCGACACTTCCTTCCTTCCTTCCTTCCTTCCTTCCTTCCTTCCTTCCTTCCTTCCTTCCTTCCTTCCTTCCGACACTTCCTTCCGACACTTCCTTCCGACACTTCCTTCCGACACTTCCTTCCTTCCTTCCGACACTTCCTTCCTTCCTTCCTTCCTTCTTCCTTCCTTCCTTCCTTCCTTCCTTCCTTCCTTCCTTCCGACACTTCCTTCCTTCCTTCCTTCCTTCCTTCCTTCCTTCCTTCCTTCCTTCCTTCCTTCCTTCCTTCCTTCCTTCCTTCCTTCCTTCCGACACTTCCTTCCTTCCTTCCGACACTTCCTTCCTTCCTTCCTTCCTTCCTTCCTTCCTTCCTTCCTTCCTTCCTTCCTTCCGACACTTCCTTCCGACACTTCCTTCCGACACTTCCTTCCGACACTTCCTTCCGACACTTCCTTCCTTCCTTCCGACACTTCCTTACTCCCTTCCTTCCTTCCTTCCTTCCTTCCTTCCTTCCGACACTTCCTTCAAAAATTTCATTCCTTCCTTCCGACACTTCCTTCCGACACTTCCTTCCGACACTTCCTTCCGACACTTCCTTCCTTCCTTCCGACACTTCCTTCCGACACTTCCTTCCGACACTTCCTTCCTTCCTTCCTTCCTTCCTTCCTTCCTTCCTTCCTTTTTCCTTCCTTCCTTCCTTCCTTCCTTCCTTCCTTCCTTCCTTCCTTCCTTCCTTCCTTCCGACACTTCCTTCCTTCCTTCCTTCCGACACTTCCATCCAACACTTCCTTCCGACACTTCCTTCCGACACTTCCGACACTTCCTTCCTTCCGACCCTTTTTTCTTCCGACACTTCCTTCCTTCCTTCCTTCCTTCCTTCCTTCCTTCCTTCCTTCCTTCCTTCCTTCCTTCCTTCCTTCGTTCCTTCCTTCCTTCCTTCCTTCCGACACTTCCATCCAACACTTCCTTCCGACACTTCCTTCCGACACTTCGGACACTTCCTTCCTTCCAACACTTTGTCCCTTCCGACACTTCCTTCCTTCCTTCCTTCCTTCCTTCCTTCCTTCCTTCCTTCCTTCCTTCCTTCCTTCCTTCCTTCCTTCCGACACTTCCTTCCTTCCGACACTTCCTTCCTTCCTTCCGACACTTCCTTCCGACACTTCCTTCCGACACTTCCTTCCTTCCTTCCGACACTTCCTTCCCACACTTCCTTAGGACACTTCCTTCCTTCCTTCCTTCCTTCCTTCCTTCCTTCCTTCCTTCCTTCCTTCCTTCCTTCCTTCCTTCCTTCCTTCCTTCCGACACTTCCTTCCTTCCGACACTTCCTTCCTTCCTTCCTTCCTTCCTTCCTTCCTTCCTTCCTTCCTTCCTTCCTTCCTTCGTTCCGACACTTCCTTCCGACACTTCCTTCCTTCCGACACTTCCTTCCTTCCGACACTTCCTTCCTACCTTCCTTCCGACACTTCCTTCCTTCCGACACTTCCTTCCTTCCTTCCTTCCTTCCTTCCTTCCTTCCTTCCTTCCTTCCTTCCTTCCTTCCGACACTTCCTTCCGAAACTTCCTTCCGACACTTCCTTCCGACACTTCCTTCCTTCCTTCCAACACTTCCTTCCGACACTTCCTTCCGACACTGCCTTCCTTCCTTCCGACACTTCCTCCCGACACTTCCTTCCTTCCTTCCTTCCTTCCTTCCTTCCTTCCTTCCTTCCTTCCTTCCTTCCTTCCTTCCTTCCTTCCTTCCTTCCTTCCTTCCTTCCTTCCTTCCTTCCTTCCGACACCTCCTTCCGACATTTCCTTCGGACACTTCCTTCCTTCCTTCCTTCCTTCCTTCCTTCCTTCCTTCCTTCCTTCCTTCCTTCCTTCCTTCCTTCCTTCCTTCCTTCCTTCCGACACTTCCTTCCGACACTTCCTTCCGACAATTCCTTCCGACACTTCCTTCCTTCCTTCCGACACTTCCTTCCTTCCTTCCGACACTTCCTTCCTTCCTTCCTTCCTTCCTTCCTTCCTTCCTTCCTTCCTTCCTTCCTTCCTTCCTTCCTTCCTTCCGACACTTCCTTCCTTCCTTCCGACACTTCCTTCCTACCTTCCTTCCTTCCTTCCTTCCTTCCTTCCTTCCGACACTTCCTTCCGACACTTCCTTCCGACACTTCCTTCCGACACTTCCTTCCGACACTTCCTTCCTTCCTTCCGACACTTCCTTCCGACACTTCCTTCCGACACTTCCTTCCTTCCTTCCTTCCTTCCTTCCTTCCTTGTTCCTTCCTTCCTTCCTTCCTTCCTTCCTTCCTTCCGACACTTCCTTCCTTCCTTCCTTCCGACACTTCCATCCAACACTTCCTTCCGACACTTCCTTCCGACACTTCCGACACTTCCTTCCTTCCGACACTTTTTTCCTTCCGACACTTCCTTCCTTCCTTCCTTCCTTCCTTCCTTCCTTCCTTCCTTCCTTCCTTCCTTCCTTCCTTCCTTCCTTCCTTCCGACACTTCCATCCAACACTTCCTTCCGACACTTCCTTCCGACACTTCGGACACTTCCTTCCTTCCAACACTTTGTCCCTTCCGACACTTCCTTCCTTCCTTCCTTCCTTCCTTCCTTCCTTCCTTCCTTCCTTCCTTCCTTCCTTCCGACACTTCCTTCCTTCCGACACTTCCTTCCTTCCGACAATTCCTTCCTTCCTTCCGACACTTCCTTCCGACACTTCCTTCCGACACTTCCTTCCTTCCTTCCGACACTTCCTTCCCACACTTCCTTAGGACACTTCCTTCCTTCCTTCCTTCCTTCCTTCCTTCCTTCCTTCCTTCCGACACTTCCTTCCTTCCGACACTTCCTTCCGACACTTCCTTCCGACACTTCCTTCCGACACTTCCTTCCGACACTTCCTTCCTTCCTTCCGACACTTCCTTCCTTCCTTCCTTCCTTCCTTCCGACACTTCCATCCAACACTTCCTTCCGACACTTCCTTCCGACACTTCCGACACTTCCTTCCTTCCGACACTTTTTTCCTTCCGACACTTCCTTCCTTCCTTCCTTCCTTCCTTCCTTCCTTCCTTCCTTCCTTCCTTCCTTCCTTCCTTCCTTCCGACACTTCCATCCAACACTTCCTTCCGACACTTCCTTCCGACACTTCGGACACTTCCTTCCTTCCGACCCTTTTTTCTTCCGACACTTCCTTCCTTCCTTCCTTCCTTCCTTCCTTCCTTCCTTCCTTCCTTCCTTCCTTCCTTCCTTCCTTCCGACACTTCCATCCAACACTTCCTTCCGACACTTCCTTCCGACACTTCGGACACTTCCTTCCTTCCAACACTTTGTCCCTTCCGACACTTCCTTCCTTCCTTCCTTCCTTCCTTCCTTCCTTCCTTCCTTCCTTCCTTCCTTCCTTCCTTCCTTCCTTCCTTCCGACACTTCCTTCCTTCCGACACTTCCTTCCTTCCTTCCGACACTTCCTTCCGACACTTCCTTCCGACACTTCCTTCCTTCCTTCCGACACTTCCTTCCCACACTTCCTTAGGACACTTCCTTCCTTCCTTCCTTCCTTCCTTCCTTCCTTCCTTCCTTCCTTCCTTCCTTCCTTCCTTCCTTCCTTCCTTCCTTCCTTCCTTCCGACACTTCCTTCCTTCCGACACTTCCTTCCTTCCTTCCTTCCTTCCTTCCTTCCTTCCTTCCTTCCTTCCTTCCTTCCTTCCTTCCTTCCTTCCTTCCTTCGTTCCGACACTTCCTTCCGACACTTCCTTCCTTCCGACACTTCCTTCCTTCCGACACTTCCTTCCTACCTTCCTTCCGACACTTCCTTCCTTCCGACACTTCCTTCCTTCCTTCCTTCCTTCCTTCCTTCCTTCCTTCCTTCCTTCCTTCCTTCCTTCCTTCCTTCCTTCCTTCCTTCCTTCCTTCCTTCCATCCGACACTTCCTTCCAAAACTTCCTTCCGACACTTCCTTCCGACACTTCCTTCCTTCCTTCCAACACTTCCTTCCGACACTTCCTTCCGACACTGCCTTCCTTCCTTCCGACACTTCCTCCCGACACTTCCTTAGGACACTTCCTTCCTTCCTTCCTTCCTTCCTTCCTTCCTTCCTTCCTTCCTTCCTTCCTTCCTTCCTTCCTTCCTTCCTTCCTTCCTTCCTTCCTTCCTTCCTTCCTTCCGACACCTCCTTCCGACATTTCCTTCGGACACTTCCTTCCTTCCTTCCTTCCTTCCTTCCTTCCTTCCTTCCTTCCTTCCTTCCTTCCTTCCTTCCTTCCTTCCGACACTTCCTTCCGACACTTCCTTCCGACAATTCCTTCCGACACTTCCTTCCTTCCTTCCGACACTTCCTTCCTTCCTTCCGACACTTCCTTCCTTCCTTCCTTCCTTCCTTCCTTCCTTCCTTCCTTCCTTCCTTCCTTCCTTCCTTCCTTCCTTCCTTCCTTCCGACACTTCCTTCCTTCCTTCCGACACTTCCTTCCTGCCTTCCTTCCTTCCTTCCTTCCTTCCTTCCTTCCGACACTTCCTTCCGACACTTCCTTCCGGCACTTCCTTCCGACACTTCCTTCCGACACTTCCTTCCTTCCTTCCGACACTTCCTTCCGACACTTCCTTCCGACACTTCCTTCCTTCCTTCCTTCCTTCCTTCCTTCCTTGTTCCTTCCTTCCTTCCTTCCTTCCTTCCTTCCTTCCGACACTTCCTTCCTTCCTTCCTTCCGACACTTCCATCCAACACTTCCTTCCGACACTTCCTTCCGACACTTCCGACACTTCCTTCCTTCCGACACTTTTTTCCTTCCGACACTTCCTTCCTTCCTTCCTTCCTTCCTTCCTTCCTTCCTTCCTTCCTTCCTTCCTTCCGACACTTCCATCCAACACTTCCTTCCGACACTTCCTTCCGACACTTCGGACACTTCCTTCCTTCCAACACTTTGTCCCTTCCGACACTTCCTTCCTTCCTTCCTTCCTTCCTTCCTTCCTTCCTTCCTTCCTTCCTTCCTTCCGACACTTCCTTCCTTCCGACACTTCCTTCCTTCCGACAATTCCTTCCTTCCTTCCGACACTTCCTTCCGACACTTCCTTCCGACACTTCCTTCCTTCCTTCCGACACTTCCTTCCCACACTTCCTTAGGACACTTCCTTCCTTCCTTCCTTCCTTCCTTCCTTCCTTCCTTCCTTCCGACACTTCCTTCCTTCCGACACTTCCTTCCGACACTTCCTTCCGACACTTCCTTCCGACACTTCCTTCCGACACTTCCTTCCTTCCTTCCGACACTTCCTTCCTTCCTTCCTTCCTTCCTTCCGACACTTCCATCCAACACTTCCTTCCGACACTTCCTTCCGACACTTCCGACACTTCCTTCCTTCCGACACTTTTTTCCTTCCGACACTTCCTTCCTTCCTTCCTTCCTTCCTTCCTTCCTTCCTTCCTTCCTTCCTTCCTTCCTTCCTTCCTTCCTTCCTTCCGACACTTCCATCCAACACTTCCTTCCGACACTTCCTTCCGACACTTCGGACACTTCCTTCCTTCCAACACTTTTTCCCTTCCGACACTTCCTTCCTTCCTTCCTTCCTTCCTTCCTTCCTTCCTTCCTTCCTTCCTTCCTTCCGACACTTCCTTCCTTCCGACACTTCCTTCCTTCCTTCCGACACTTCCTTCCGACACTTCCTTCCGACACTTCCTTCCTTCCTTCCGACACTTCCTTCCCACACTTCCTTAGGACACTTCCTTCCTTCCTTCCTTCCTTCCTTCCTTCCTTCCTTCCTTCCTTCCTTCCTTCCTTCCGACACTTCCTTCCGACACTTCCTTCCGACACTTCCTTCCGACACTTCCTTCCGACACTTCCTTCCTTCCTTCCGACACTTCCTTCCTTCCTTCCTTCCTTCCTTCCTTCCTTCCTTCCTTCCTTCCGACACTTCCTTCCAAAACTTCCTTCCGACACTTCCTTCCGACACTTCCTTCCTTCCGACACTTCCTTCCTTCCTTCCAACACTTCCTTCCGACACTTCCTTCCGACACTGCCTTCCTTCCTTCCGACACTTCCTCCCGACAATTCCTTAGGACACTTCCTTCCTTCCTTCCTTCCTTCCTTCCTTCCTTCCTTCCTTCCTTCCTTCCTTCCTTCCTTCCTTCCTTCCTTCCTTCCTTCCTTCCTTCCTTCCTTCCGACACCTCCTTCCGACACTTCCTTCCTTCCTTCCTTCCTTCCTTCCTTCCTTCCTTCCTTCCTTCCGACACTTCCTTCCGACACTTCCTTCCGACACTTCCTTCCGACACTTCCTTCCGACACTTCCTTCCTTCCTTCCGACACTTCCTTCCTTCCTTCCTTCCTTCCTTCCTTCCTTCCTTCCTTCCTTCCTTCCTTCCTTCCTTCCGACACTTCCTTCCTTCCTTCCGACACTTCCTTCCTTCCTTCCTTCCTTCCTTCCTTCCTTCCTTCCTTCCATCCTTCCTTCCGACACTTCCTTCCGACACTTCCTTCCGACACTTCCTTCCGACACTTCCTTCCGACACTTCCTTCCTTCCTTCCGACACTTCCTTACTCCCTTCCTTCCTTCCTTCCTTCCTTCCTTCCTTCCGACACTTCCTTCAAAAATTTCATTCCTTCCTTCCGACACATCCTTCCGACACTTCCTTCCGACACTTCCTTCCGACACTTCCTTCCGACACTTCCTTCCTTCCTTCCGACACTTCCTTCCGACACTTCCTTCCGACACTTCCTTCCTTCCTTCCTTCCTTCCTTCCTTCCTTGTTCCTTCCTTCCTTCCTTCCTTCCTTCCTTCCTTCCGACACTTCCTTCCTTCCTTCCTTCCTTCCGACACTTCCATCCAACACTTCCTTCTGACACTTCCTTCCGACACTTCCGACACTTCCTTCCTTCCGACACTTTTTTCCTTCCGACACTTCCTTCCTTCCTTCCTTCCTTCCTTCCTTCCTTACTTCCTTCCTTCCTTCCTTCCTTCCGACACTTCCTTCCTTCCGACACTTCCTTCCTTTCGACACTTCCTTCCTACCTTCCTTCCGACACTTCCTTCCTTCCTTCCTTCCTTCCTTCCTTCCTTCCTTCCTTCCTTCCTTCCTTCCTTCCTTCCTTCCTTCCTTCCTTCCTTCTTTCCTTCCTTCCGACACTTCCTTCCGACACTTCCTTCCAAAACTTCCGTCCGACACTTCCTTCCGACACTTCCTTCCTTCCTTCCAACACTTCCTTCCGACACTTCCTTCCGACACTGCCTTCCTTCCTTCCGACACTTCCTCCCGACACTTCCTTAGGACACTTCCTTCCTTCCTTCCTTCCTTCCTTCCTTCCTTCCTTCCTTCCTTCCTTCCTTCCTTCCTTCCTTCCTTCCTTCCTTCCGACACCTCCTTCCGACACTTCCTTCCGACACTTCCTTCCGACACTTCCTTCCTTCCTTCCTTCCTTCCTTCCTTCCTTCCTTCCTTCCTTCCTTCCTTCCTTCCTTCCTTCCTTCCGACACTTCCTTCCGACACTTCCTTCCGACACTTCCTTCCGACACTTCCTTCCTTCCTTCCTTCCTTCCTTCCTTCCTTCCTTCCTTCCTTCCTTCCTTCCTTCCTTCCTTCCTTCCTTCCTTCCTTCCGACACTTCCTTCAAAAATTTCATTCCTTCCTTCCGACACTTCCTTCCGACACTTCCTTCCGACACTTCCTTCCGACATTTCCTTCCGACACTTCCTTCCTTCCTTCCGACACTTCCTTCCGACACTTCCTTCCGACACTTCCTTCCGACACTTCCTTCCTTCCGTCCTTCCTTGTTCCTTCCTTCCTTCCTTCCTTCCTTCCTTCCTTCCTTCCTTCCTTCCTTCCTTCCTTCCTTCCTTCCTTCCTTCCTTCCTTCCGACACTTCCTTCCTTCCTTCCTTCCTTCCGACACTTCCATCCAACACTTCCTTCCGACACTTCCTTCCGACACTTCCGACACTTCCTTCCTTCCGACACTTTTTTCCTTCCTTCCTTCCTTCCTTCCTTCCTTCCTTCCTTCCTTCCTTCCTTCCTTCCTTCCTTCCTTCCTTCCTTCCTTCCTTCCTTCCTTCCTTCCTTCCGACACTTCCATCCAACACTTCCTTCCGACACTTTGGACACTTCCTTCCTTCCAACACTTTTTCCCTTCCGACACTTCCTTCCTTCCTTCCTTCCTTCCTTCCTTCCTTCCTTCCTTCCTTCCTTCCTTCCGACACTTCCTTCCAAAACTTCCTTCCGACACTTCCTTCCGACACTTCCTTCCTTCTTTCCAACACTTCCTTCCGACACTTCCTTCCGACACTTCCTTCCTTCCTTCCGACACTTCCTTCCGACACTTCCTTCCGACACTTCCTTCCGACACTTCCTTCCTTCCTTCCTTCCTTCCTTCCTTCCTTCCTTCCTTCCTTCCTTCCTTCCTTCCTTCCGACACTTCCTTCCTTCCTTCCGACACTTCCTTCCTTCCTTCCTTCCTTCCTTCCTTCCTTGCTTCCTTCCTTCCTTCCTTCCTTCCTTCCTTCCTTCCGACACTTCCTTCCGACACTTCCTTCCGACACTTCCTTCCGACACTTCCTTCCGACACTTCCTTCCGACACTTCCTTCCTTCCTTCTGACACTTCCTTACTCCCTTCCTTCCTTCCTTCCTTCCTTCCTTCCTTCCTTCCTTCTGACACTTCCTTCAAAAATTTCATTCCTTCCTTCCGACACTTCCTTCCGACACTTCCTTCCGACACTTCCTTCCGACACTTCCTTCCTTCCTTCCTTCCTTCCTTCCTTCCTTCCTTCCTTCCTTCCATCCTTCCTTCCGACACTTCCTTCCGACACTTCCTTCCGACACTTCCTTCCTTCCTTCCTTCCTTCCTTCCTTCCTTGTTCCTTCCTTCCTTCCTTCCTTCCTTCCTTCCTTCCGACACTTCCTTCCTTCCTTCCTTCCTTCCGACACTTCCATCCAACACTTCCTTCCGACACTTCCTTCCGACACTTCCGACACTTCCTTCCTTCCGACACTTTTTTCCTTCCGACACTTCCTTCCTTCCTTCCTTCCTTCCTTCCTTCCTTCCTTCCTTCCTTCCTTCCGACACTTCCTTCCTTCCTTCCTTCCGACACTTCCTTCCTTCCGACACTTCCTTCCTTCCGACACTTCCTTCCTTTCGACACTTCCTTCCTACCTTCCTTCCGACACTTCCTTCCTTCCTTCCTTCCTTCCTTCCTTCCTTCCTTCCTTCCTTCCTTCCTTCCTTCCTTCCTTCCTTCCTTCCTTCCTTCCTTCCTTCCTTCCTTCCCTCCATCCGACACTTCCTTCCTTCCTTCCGACACTTTCTTCCAACACTTCCTTCCTTCCTTCCTTCCTTCCTTCCTTCCTTCCTTCCTTCCTTCCTTCCTTCCTTCCTTCCTTCCTTCCTTCCTTCCTTCCTTCCTTCCTTCCTTCCTTCCTTCCTTCCTTCCGACACTTCCTTCAAAAATTTCATTCCTTCCTTCCGACACTTCCTTCCGACACTTCCTTCCGACACTTCCTTCCTTCCTTCCGAAACTTCCTTCCGACACTTCCTTCCGACACTTCCTTCCTTCCTTCCTTCCTTCCTTCCTTCCTTGTTCCTTCCTTCCTTCCTTCCTTCCTTCCTTCCGACACTTCCTTCCTTCCTTCCTTCCTTCCGACACTTCCATCCAACACTTCCTTCCGACACATCCTTCCGACACTTCCGACACTTCCTTCCTTCCGACACTTTTTTCCTTCCGACACTTCCTTCCTTCCTTCCTTCCTTCCTTCCTTCCTTCCTTCCTTCCTTCCTTCCTTCCTTCCTTCCTTCCGACACTTCCATCCAACACTTCCTTCCGACACTTCCTTCCGACACTTCGGACACTTCCTTCCTTCCAACACTTTTTCCCTTCCGACACTTCCTTCCTTCCTTCCTTCCTTGTTCCTTCCTTCCTTCCTTCCTTCCTTCCTTCCGACACTTCCTTCCTTCCTTCCTTCCTTCCTTCCTTCCTTCCTTCCTTCCTTCCTTCCTTCCGACACCTCCTTCCGACACTTCCTTCCGACACTTCCTTCCTTCCTTCCTTCCTTCCTTCCTTCCTTCCTTCCTTCCTTCCTTCCGACACTTCCTTCCGACACTTCCTTCCGACACTTCCTTCCGACACTTCCTTCCTTCCTTCCGACACTTCCTTCCTTCCTTCCGACACTTCCTTCCTTCCTTCCTTCCTTCCTTCCTTCCTTCCTTCCTTCCGACACTTCCTTCCTTCCTTCCGACACTTCCTTCCTTCCTTCCTTCCTTCCTTCCTTCCTTCCTTCCTTCCTTCCTTCCTTCCTTCCGACACTTCCTTCCGACACTTCCTTCCGACACTTCCTTCCGACACTTCCTTCCTTCCTTCCGACACTTCCTTACTCCCTTCCTTCCTTCCTTCCTTCCTTCCTTCCATTCCGACACTTCCTTCAAAAATTTCATTCCTTCCTTCCGACACTTCCTTCCGACACTTCCTTCCGACACTTCCTTCCGACACTTCCTTCCTTCCTTCCTTCCTTCCGTCCTTCCTTCCTTCCTTCCGACACTTCCTTCCGACACTTCCTTCCGACACTTCCTTCCTTCCTTCCTTCCTTCCTTCCTTCCTTGTTCCTTCCTTCCTTGCTTCCTTCCTTCCTTCCTTCCTTCCTTCCTTCCTTCCTTCCTTCCTTCCTTCCGACACTTCCTTCCTTCCTTCCTTCCTTCCTTCCGACACTTCCATCCAACACTTCCTTCCGACACTTCCTTCCGACACTTCCGACACTTCCTTCCTTCCGACACTTTTTTCCTTCCGACACTTCCTTCCTTCCTTCCTTCCTTCCTTCCTTCCTTCCTTCCTTCCTTCCTTCCTTCCTTCCTTCCTTCCTTCCTTCCGACACTTCCTTCCTTCCGACACTTCCTTCCTTTCGACACTTCCTTCCTACCTTCCTTCCGACACTTCCTTCCTTCCTTCCTTCCTTCCTTCCTTCCTTCCTTCCTTCCTTCCTTCCTTCCTTCCTTCCTTCCTTCCTTCCCTCCATCCGACACTTCCTTCCTTCCTTCCGACACTTTCTTCCAACACTTCCTTCCTTCCTTCCTTCCTTCCTTCCTTCCTTCCTTCCTTCCTTCCGACCCTTCTTTCCGACACATCCTTCCGACACTTCCTTCCTTCCTTCCTTCCTTCCTTCCTTCCTTCCTTCCTTCCTTCCTTCCTTCCGACACTTCCTTCCTTCCGACACTTCCTTCCTACCTTCCTTCCGACACTTCCTTCCTTCCGACACTTCCTTCCTTCCTTCCTTCCTTCCTTCCTTCCTTCCTTCCTTCCTTCCTTCCTTCCTTCCTTCCTTCCTTCCTTCCTTCCTTTCTTCCTTCCTTCCTTCCGACACTTCCTTCCTTCCGACACTTCCTTCCTTCCTTCCGACACTTCCTTCCGCCACTTCCTTCCGACACTTCCTTCCTTCCTTCCGACACTTCCTTCCTTCCTTCCTTCCTTCCTTCCTTCCTTCCTTCCTTCCTTCCTTCCTTCCTTCCTTCCTTCCTTCCTTCCTTCCGACACTTCCTTCCGACACTTCCTTCCGACACTTCCTTCCGACACTTCCTTCCGACACTTCCTTCCTTCCTTCCGACACTTCCTTCCGACACTTCCTTCCGACACTTCCTTCCTTCCTTCCTTCCTTCCTTCCTTCCTTCCTTCCTTCCTTCCTTCCATCCTTCCATCCTTCCGACACTTCCTTCCTTCCGACACTTCCTTCCTTCCTTCCGACACTTCCTTCCGACACTTCCTTCCGACACTTCCTTCCTTCCTTCCGACACTTCCTTCCCACACTTCCTTAGGACACTTCCTTCCTTCCTTCCTTCCTTCCTTCCTTCCTTCCTTCCTTCCTTCCTTCCTTCCTTCCTTCCTTCCTTCCTTCCTTCCTTCCGACACTTCCTTCCAAAACTTCCTTCCAAAACTTCCTTCCAAAACTTCCTTCCAAAACTTCCTTCCAAAACTTCCTTCCGACACTTCCAACACTTCCTTCCGACACTTCCTTCCGACACTTCCTTCCTTCCTTCCGACACTTCCTCCCGACACTTCCTTAGGACACTTCCTTCCTTCCTTCCTTCCTTCCTTCCTTCCTTCCTTCCTTCCTTCCTTCCTTCCTTCCTTCCTTCCTTCCTTCCGACACTTCCTTCCTTCCTTCCGACACTTCCTTCCTTCCTTCCTTCCTTCCTTCCTTCCTTCCTGCCTTCCTTCCTTCCTTCCTTCCTTCCGACACTTCCTTCCGACACTTCCTTCCGACACTTCCTTCCTTCCTTCCTTCCTTCCTTCCTTCCTTCCTTCCTTCCTTCCTTCCTTCCTTCCTTCCTTCCTTCCTTCCTTCCTTCCGACACTTCCTTCCGACACTTCCTTCCGACACTTCCTTCCGACACTTCCTTCCGACACTTCCTTCCTTCCTTCCGACACTTCCTTCGTTCCTTCCGACATTTCCTTCCTTCCTTCCTTCCTTCCTTCCTTCCTTCCTTCCTTCCTTCCTTCCTTCCTTCCTTCCTTCCTTCCTTCCTTCCTTCCTTCCTTCCAAAACTTCCTTCCGACACTTCCTTCCGACACTTCCTTCCTTCCTTCCAACACTTCCTTCCGACACTTCCTTCCGACACTGCCTTCCTTCCTTCCGATACTTCCTCCCGACACTTCCTTAGGACACTTCCTTCCTTCCTTCCTTCCTTCCTTCCTTCCTTCCTTCCTTCCTTCCTTCCTTCCTTCCTTCCTTCCTTCCTTCCTTCCTTCCGACACTTCCTTCCTTCCGACACTTCATTCCTTCCGACACTTCCTTCCTTCCGACACTTCCTTCCTTTCGACACTTCCTTCCTACCTTCCTTCCGACACTTCCTTCCTTCCTTCCTTCCTTCCTTCCTTCCTTCCTTCCTTCCTTCCTTCCTTCCCTCCATCCGACACTTCCTTCCTTCCTTCCGACACTTTCTTCCAACACTTCCTTCCTTCCTTCCTTCCTTCCTTCCTTCCTTCCTTCCTTCCGACCCTTCTTTCCGACACATCCTTCCGACACTTCCTTCCTTCCTTCCTTCCTTCCTTCCTTCCTTCCTTCCTTCCTTCCTTCCTTCCTTCCTTCCTTCCTTCCGACACTTCCTTCCTTCCGACACTTCCTTCCTTCCGACACTTCCTTCCTGCCTTCCTTCCGACACTTCCTTCCTTCCGACACTTCCTTCCTTCCTTCCTTCCTTCCTTCCTTCCTTCCTTCCTTCCTTCCTTCCTTCCTTCCTTCCTTCCTTCCTTCCTTCCTTCCTTCCTTCCTTCCTTCCTTCCTTCCGACACTTCCTTCAAAAATTTCATTCCTTCCTTCCGACACTTCCTTCCGACACTTCCTTCCGACACTTCCTTCCTTCCTTCCTTCCTTCCTTCCTTCCTTGTTCCTTCCTTCCTTCATTCCTTCCTTCCTTCCTTCCGACACTTCCTTCCGACACTTCCTTCCGACACTTCCTTCCTTCCTTCCTTCCTTCCTTCCTTCCTTGTTCCTTCCTTCCTTCCTTCCTTCCTTCCTTCCTTCCTTCCGACACTTCCTTCCTTCCTTCCTTCCTTCCGACACTTCCATCCAACACTTCCTTCCGACACTTCCTTCCGACACTTCCGACACTTCCTTCCTTCCGACACTTTTTTCCTTCCGACACTTCCTTCCTTCCTTCCTTCCTTCCTTCCTTCCTTCCTTCCTTCCTTCCTTCCTTCCTTCCTTCCTTCCGACACTTCCATCCAACACTTCCTTCCGACACTTCCTTCAGACACTTCGGACACTTCCTTCCTTCCAACACTTTTTCCCTTCCGACACTTCCTTCCTTCCTTCCTTCCTTCCTTCCTTCCTTCCTTCCTTCCTTCCGACACTTCCTTCCTTCCGACACTTCCTTCCTTCCTTCCGACACTTCCTTCCGCCACTTCCTTCCGACACTTCCTTCCTTCCTTCCGACACTTCCTTCCTTCCTTCCTTCCTGACTTCCTTCCTTCCTTCCTTCCTTCCTTCCTTCCTTCCTTCCGACACTTCCTTCCAAAACTTCCTTCCGACACTTCCTTCCGACACTTCCTTCCTTCCTTCCAACACTTCCTTCCGACACTTCCTTCCGACACTGCCTTCCTTCCTTCCGACACTTACTCCCGACACTTCCTTAGGACACTTCCTTCCTTCCTTCCTTCCTTCCTTCCTTCCTTCCTTCCTTCCTTCCTTCCTTCCTTCCTTCCTTCCTTCCTTCCTTCCTTCCTTCCTTCCTTCCTTCCGACACCTCCTTCCGACACTTCCTTCCGACACTTCCTTCCTTCCTTCCTTCCTTCCTTCCTTCCTTCCTTCCTTCCTTCCTTCCTTCCTTTCTTCCTTCCTTCCTTCCTTCCTTCCTTCCTTCCTTCCGACACTTCCTTCCGACACTTCCTTCCGACACTTCCTTCCGACACTTCCTTCCTTCCTTCCGACACTTCCTTCCTTCCTTCCGACACTTCCTTCCTTCCTTCCTTCCTTCCTTCCTTCCTTCCTTCCTTCCTTCCTTCCTTCCTTCCTTCCGACACTTCCTTCCTTCCTTCCGACACTTCCTTACTCCCTTCCTTCCTTCCTTCCTTCCTTCCTTCCTTCCGACACTTCCTTCAAAAATTTCATTCCTTCCTTCCGACACTTCCTTCCGACACTTCCTTGCGACACTTCCTTCCGACACTTCCTTCCTTCCTTCCTTCCTTCCTTCCTTCCTTCCTTCCTTCCTTCCTTCCTTCCTTCCTTCCTTCCGACACTTCCTTCCGACACTTCCTTCCGACACTTCCTTCCTTCCTTCCTTCCTTCCTTCCTTCCTTGTTCCTTCCTTCCTTCCTTCCTTCCTTCTTCCTTCCTTCCTTCCTTCCTTCCTTCCTTCCGACACTTCCTTCCTTCCTTCCTTCCTTCCGACACTTCCATCCAACACTTCCTTCCGACACTTCCTTCCGACACTTCCGACACTTCCTTCCTTCCGACACTTTTTTCCTTCCGACACTTCCTTCCTTCCTTCCTTCCTTCCTTCCTTCCTTCCTTCCTTCCGTCCTTCCTTCCTTCCTTCCTTCCTTCCCTACTTCCTTCCTTCCTTCCTTCCTTCCTTCCGACACTTCCTTCCTTCCGACACTTCCTTCCTTCCGACACTTCCTTCCTTCGACACTTCCTTCCTCGACACTTCCTTCCTTCCTTCCTTCCTACACTTCCTTCCTTCCTCTTCCGAC
>JAYKTQ010000386.1:25000-27500 GCA_036010785.1 Ammospiza maritima maritima
CTTCCTTCCTTCCTTCCTTCCTTCCTTCCTTCCTTCCTTCCTTCCTTCCTTCCTTCCTTCCTTCCTTCCTTCCTTTCATTCCCTTCCTTCCGACACTTCCTTCCTTCCTTCCTTCCTTACTTCCTTCCTTCCTTCCTTCCTTCCTTCCCTTCCTTCCTTCCGACACTTCCTTCCTTCTTCCTTTCCGACACTTCCTTCCGACACTTTCCTTCCGACACTTCCTTCCGACACTTTCCTTCCGACACTTCCTTCCGACACTTCCTTCCTTCCTTCCGACACTTCCTTCCGACACTTCCTTCCTTCCTTCCTTCCTTCCTTCCTTCCTTCCTTCCTTCCTTCCTTCCTTCCTTCCTTCCGACAATTCCTTCCTTCCGACACTTCCTTCCTTCCTTCGACACTTCTTCCGACACTTCCTTCCGACACTTCCTTCCTTCCTTCCGACACTTCCTTCCCACACTTCCTTAGGACACTTCCTTCCTTCCTTCCTTCCTTCCTTCCTTCCTTCCTTCCTTCCTTCCTTCCTTCCTTCCTTCCTTCCGACACTTCCTTCCGACACTTCCTTCCGACACTTCCTTCCGACACTTCCTTCCGACACTTCCTTCCGACACTTCCTTCCTTCCGACACTTCCTTCCTTCCTTCCGACACTTCCTTCCGACACTTCCTTCCGACACTTCCTTCCAAAACTTCCTTCCAAAACTTCCTTCCGACACTTCCAACACTTCCTTCCGACACTTCCTTCCGACACTTTTCCTTCCTTCCTTCCGACACTTCCTCCCGACACTTCCTTAGGACACTTCCTTCCTTCCTTCCTTCCTTCCTTCCTTCCTTCCTTCCTTCCTTCCTTCCTTCCTTCCTTCCTTCCTTCCTTCCTTCCTTCCTTCCTTCCGACACTTCCTTCCTTCCGACACTTTCCTTCCTTCCTTCCGACACTTCCTTCCTTCCTTCCTTCGTTCCTTCCTTCCTTCCTTCCTTCCTTCCTTCCTTCCTTCCTTCCGACACTTCCTTAGGACACTTCCTTCCTTCCTTCCTTCCTTCCTTCCTTCCTTCCTTCCTTCCTTCCTTCCTTCCTTCCTTCCTTCCTTCCTTCCTTCCTTCCTTCCTTCCTTCCTTCCGACACTTCCTTCCATCCGACACTTCCTTCCTTCCGACACATCCTTCCTTTCGACACTTCCTTCCTACCTTCCTTCCGACACTTCCTTCCTTCCTTCCTTCCTTCCTTCCTTCCTTCCTTCCTTCCTTCCTTCCTTCCTTCCTTCCTTCCTTCCTTCCTTCCTTCCTTCCTTCCTTCCTTCCTTCCTTCCTTCCTTCCCTCCATCCGACACTTCCTTCCTTCCTTCCGACACTTTCTTCCAACACTTCCTTCCTTCCTTCCTTCCTTCCTTCCTTCCTTCCTTCCTTCCTTCCTTCCTTCCTTCCTTCCTTCCTTCCTTCCTTCCTTCCTTCCGACACTTCCTTCCTTCCGACACTTCCTTCCTTCCTTCCTTCCTTCCTTCCTTCCTTCCTTCCTTCCTTCCTTCCTTCCTTCCTTCCTTCCGACACTTCCTTCCTTCCTTCCTTCCTTCCTTCCTTCCTTCCTTCCTTCCTTCCTTCCTTCCTTCCTTCCTTCCTTCCGACACTTCCTTCCGACACTTCCTTCCGACACTTCCTTCCGACACTTCCTTCCTTCCTTCCGACACTTCCTTCCGACACTTCCTTCCTTCCTTCCTTCCTTCCTTCCTTACTTCCTTCCTTCCTTCCTTCCGACACTTCCTTCCTTCCGACACTTCCTTCCTTCCTTCCGACACTTCTTTTCCGACACTTCCTTCCGACACTTCCTTCCTTCCTTCCGACACTTCCTTCCCACACTTCCTTTGGACACTTCCTCCTTCCTTCCTTCCTTCCTTCCTTCCTTCCTTCCTTCCTTCCTTCTTCCTTCCTTCCTTCCTTCCTTCCTTCCTTCCTTCCTTCCTTCCTTCCTTCCTTCCTTCCGACACTTCCTTCCAAAACTTCCTTCCAAAACTTCCTTCCAAAACTTCCTTCCAAAACTTCCTTCCGATACTTCCAACACTTCCTTCCGACACTTCCTTCCGACACTTCCTTCCTTCCTTCCGACACTTCCTTCCGACACTTCCTTCCTTCCTTCCTTCCTTCCTTCCTTCCTTCCTTCCTTCCTTCCTTCCTTCCTTCCTTCCTTCCTTCCTTCCTTCCTTCCTTCCTTCCTTCCTTCCTTCCTTCCTTCCGACACTTCTTTCCGACACTTCCTTCCGACACTTCCTTCCTTCCTTCCTTCCTTCCTTCCTTCCTTCCTTCCTTCCTTCCTTCCTTCCTTCCGACACTTCCTTCCGACACTTCCTTCCGACACTCCTTCCGACACTTCCTTCCGACACTTCCTTCCTTCCTTCCGACACTTCCTTCCTTCCTTCCGACACTTCCTTCCTTCCTTCCTTCCTTCCTTCCTTCCTTCCTTCCTTCCTTCCTTCCTTCCTTCCTTCCTTCCGACACTTCCTTCCTTCCGACACT
>JAYKTQ010000266.1:17500-20000 GCA_036010785.1 Ammospiza maritima maritima
TCCTTCCTCCCGCCACTTCCTTCCGCCACTTCCTTCCGCCACTTCCTTCCGCCACTTCCTTCCTTCCTTCCGCCACTTCCTTCCTTCCTTCCTTCCTTCCTTCCTTCCTTCCTTCCTTCCGCCACTTCCTTCCGCCACTTCCTTCCGCCACTTCCTTCCGCCACTTCCTTCCGCCACTTCCTTCCGCCACTTCCTTCCTTCCTTCCGCCACTTCCTTCCTTCCTTCCGCCACTTCCTTCCTTCCTTCCGCCACTTCCTTCCTTCCGCCACTTCCTTCCTTCCGCCACTTCCTTCCGCCACTTCCTTCCGCCACTTCCTTCCTTCCTTCCTTCCTTCCTTCCTTCCTTCCTTCCTTCCTTCCTTCCTTCCTTCCTTCCTTCCGCCACTTCCTTCCTTCCGCCACTTCCTTCCTTCCGCCACTTCCTTCCTTCCGCCACTTCCTTCCGCCAGTTCCTTCCGCCACTTCCTTCCGCCACTTCCTTCCTTCCTTCCTTCCTTCCTTCCTTCCTTCCTTCCTTCCTTCCTTCCTTCCTTCCTTCCTTCCTTCCGCCACTTCCTTCCGCCACTTCCTTCCGCCACTTCCTTCCTTCCTTCCTTCCTTCCTTCCTTCCTTCCTTCCTTCCTTCCTTCCTTCCTTCCTTCCTTCCTTCCTTCCTTCCTTCCGCCACTTCCTTCCGTCCTTCCTTCCTTCCTTCCTCCCTCCCTTCCTCCCTTCCTTCCTTCCTTCCGCCACTTCCTTCCGCCACTTACTTCCTTCCTTCCTTCCTTCCTTCCTTCCTTCCTTCCTTCCTTCCTTCCTTCCTTCCTTCCTTCCTTCCTTCCGCCACTTCCTTCCTTCCTTCCTTCCTTCCTTCCTTCCTTCCTTCCTTCCTTCCTTCCTTCCTTCCTTCCTTCCTTCCTTCCTTCCTTCCTTCCTTCCTTCCGCCACTTCCTTCCTTCCTTCCGCCACTTCCTTCCTTCCTTCCGCCACTTCCTTCCTTCCGCCACTTCCTTCCTTCCGCCACTTCCTTCCTTCCTTCCTTCCTTCCTTCCTTCCTTCCTTCCTTCCTTCCTTCCTTCCTTCCTTCCTTCCTTCCTTCCTTCCTTCCTTCCTTCCGCCACTTCCTTCCGCCACTTCCTTCCGCCACTTCCTTCCTTCCTTCCTTCCTTCCTTCCTTCCTTCCTTCCTTCCTTCCTTCCTTCCTTCCTTCCTTCCTTCCTTCCTTCCTTCCTTCCTTCCTTCCTTCCTTCCTTCCTTCCGCCACTTCCTTCCTTCCTTCCTTCCTTCCTTCCTCCCTCCCTTCCTCCCTTCCTTCCTTCCTTCCGCCACTTCCTTCCGCCACTTCCTTCCTTCCTTCCTTCCTTCCTTCCTTCCTTCCTTCCTTCCTTCCTTCAGCCACTTCCTTCCTTCCGCCACTTCCTTCCTTCCTTCCGCCACTTCCTTCCTTCCTTCCTTCCTTCCTTCCTTCCTTCCTTCCTTCCTTCCTTCCTTCCTTCCTTCCTTCCTTCCTTCCTTCCTTCCGCCACTTCCTTCCGCCACTTCCTTCCGCCACTTCCTCCGCCACTTCCTTCCTTCCTTCCTTCCTTCCTTCCTTCCTTCCTTCCTTCCTTCCTTCCTTCCTTCCTTCCTTCCTTCCTTCCTTCCTTCCTTCCTTCCTTCCTTCCTTCCGCCACTTCCTTCCTTCCTTCCGCCACTTCCTTCCTTCCTTCCGCCACTTCCTTCCTTCCGCCACTTCCTTCCTTCCTTCCGCCACTTCCTTCCTTCCTTCCGCCACTTCCTTCCTTCCGCCACTTCCTTCCTTCCGCCACTTCCTTCCTTCCTTCCTTCCTTCCTTCCTTCCTTCCTTCCGCCACTTCCTTCCGCCACTTCCTTCCGCCACTTCCTTCCGCCACTTCCTTCCGCCACTTCCTTCCGCCACTTCCTTCCTTCCGCCACTTCCTTCCTTCCTTCCGCCACTTCCTTCCTTCCTTCCGCCACTTCCTTCCTTCCTTCCTTCCTTCCTTCCTTCCTTCCTTCCTTCCTTCCTTCCTTCCTTCCTTCCTTCCTTCCTTCCTTCCTTCCTTCCTTCCTTCCTTCCTTCCTTCCGCCACTTCCTTCCTTCCTTCCGCCACTTCCTTCCTTCCTTCCGCCACTTCCTTCCTTCCTTCCGCCACTTCCTTCCTTCCGCCACTTCCTTCCTTCCGCCACTTCCTTCCGCCACTTCCTTCCTTCCTTCCTTCCTTCCTTCCTTCCTTCCTTCCTTCCTTCCTTCCTTCCTTCCTTCCTTCCTTCCTTCCTTCCTTCCGCCACTTCCTTCCTTCCGCCACTTCCTTCCGCCACTTCCTTCTGCCACTTCCTTCCGCCACTTCCTTCCTTCCTTCCTTCCGCCACTTCCTTCCGCCACTTCCTTCCTTCCTTCCTTCCTTCCTTCCTTCCTTCCTTCCTTCCTTCCTTCCTTCCGCCACTTCCTTCCGCCACTTCCTTCCGCCACTTCCTTCCTTCCTTCCTTCCTTCCTCCCTTCCGCCACTTCCTTCCTTCCT
>JAYKTQ010000266.1:27500-32272 GCA_036010785.1 Ammospiza maritima maritima
TCCTTCCTTCCTTCTTCCGCCACTTCCTTCCGCCACTTCCTTCCGCCACTTCCTTCCGCCACTTCCTTCCTTCCTTCCTTCCGCCACTTCCTTCCGCCACTTCCTTCCTTCCTTCCGCCACTTCCTTCCTTCCTTCCTTCCGCCACTTCCTTCCATTCCGCCACTTCCTTCCTTCCTTCCTTCCTTCCTTCCTTCCTTCCTTCCTTCCTTCCTTCCTTCCGCCACTTCCTTCCTTCCTTCCTTCCTTCCTTCCGCCACTTCCTTCCTTCCGCCACTTCCTTCCTTCCTTCCTTCCTTCCGCCACTTCCTTCCTTCCTTCCTTCCTTCCTTCCTTCCGCCACTTCCTTCCTTCCTTCCGCCACTTCCTTCCTTCCTTCCTTCCTTCCTTCCTTCCTTCCTTCCTTCCTTCCTTCCTTCCTTCCTTCCTTCCGCCACTTCCTTCCTTCCTTCCGCCACTTCCTTCCTTCCTTCCTTCCTTCCTTCCGCCACTTCCTTCCTTCCTTCCTTCCTTCCTTCCTTCCTTCCTTCCTTCCTTCCTTCCTTCCTTCCTTCCTTCCTTCCTTCCTTCCTTCCTTCCTTCCTTCCTTCCTTCCTTCCGCCACTTCCTTCCTTCCGCCACTTCCTTCCTTCCGCCACTTCCTTCCTTCCGCCACTTCCTTCCTTCCGCCACTTCCTTCCGCCACTTCCTTCCTTCCTTCCTTCCGCCACTTCCTTCCTTCCTTCCTTCCTTCCTTCCTTCCTTCCTTCCTTGCTTCCTTCCTTCCTTCCGCCACTTCCTTCCTTCCTTCCTTCCTTCCTTCCTTCCTTCCTTCCTTCCTTCCTTCCTTCCTTCCTTCCTTCCTTCCTTCCTTCCGCCACTTCCTTCCTTCCTTCCTTCCTTCCTTCCGCCACTTCCTTCCGCCACTTCCTTCCTTCCGCCACTTCCTTCCTTCCTTCCTTCCTTCCTTCCTTCCTTTTTTCTTTTTTACTTCTTCCTTTTAGATTCCACTTCCTTCCTCCTTCCTTCCGCCACTTCCTTCCGCCACTTCCTTCCGCCACTTCCTTCCGCCACTTCCTTCCTTCCTTCCTTCCTTCCTTCCTTCCTTCCTTCCTTCCTTCCTTCCTTCCTTCCTTCCTTCCTTCCTTCCTTCCGCCACTTCCTTCCGCCACTTCCTTCCGCCACTTCCTTCCGCCACTTCCTTCCTTCCGCCACTTCCTTCCTTCCTTCCTTCCTTCCGCCACTTCCTTCCTTCCTTCCTTCCGCCACTTCCTTCCTTCCTTCCTTCCTTCCTTCCTTCCTTCCTTCCTTCCTTCCTTCCTTCCTTCCTTCCTTCCTTCCTTCCTTCCTTCCGCCACTTCCTTCCGCCACTTCCTTCCTTCCTTCCTTCCTTCCTTCCTTCCTTCCTTCCTTCCTTCCTTCCTTCCTTCCTTCCTTCCTTCCTTCCGCCACTTCCTTCCGCCACTTCCTTCCTTCCTTCCTCCTTCCTTCCGCCACTTCCTTCCGCCACTTCCTTCCTTCCTTCCTTCCTTCCTTCCTTCCTTCCTTCCTTCCTTCCTTCCTTCCTTCCTTCCTTCCTTCCTTCCTTCCTTCCTTCCTTCCTTCCTTCCTTCCGCCACTTCCTTCCGCCACTTCCTTCCTTCCTTCCGACACTTCCTTCCTTCCTTCCACCACTTCCTTCCTTCCTTCCGCCACTTCCTTCCTTCCTTCCGCCACTTCCTTCCTTCGTTCCGCCACTTCCTTCCTTCCTTCCT
Source organism: Ammospiza maritima maritima (assembly GCA_036010785.1). NCBI lineage: Eukaryota > Metazoa > Chordata > Aves > Passeriformes > Passerellidae > Ammospiza > Ammospiza maritima. The sequence continues at coordinate 29,232 of JAYKTQ010000266.1, forward strand.
TCCTTCCTTCCTTCCTTCCTTCCTTCCTTCCTTCCTTCCTTCCTTCCTTCCTTCCTTCCTTCCTTCCTTCCTTCCTTCCTTCCGCCACTTCCTTCCTTCCTTCCTTCCTTCCTTCCTTCCTCCCTCCTTTCCTCCCTTCCTTCCTTCCTTCCTTCCTTCCTTCCGCCACTTCCTTCCGCCACTTCCTTCCGCCACTTCCTTCCGCCACTTCCTTCCGCCACTTCCTTCCGCCACTTCCTTCCGCCACTTCCTTCCGCCACTTCCTTCCTTCCGCCACTTCCTTCCTTCCTTCCGCCACTTCCTTCCTTCCTTCCGCCACTTCCTTCCTTCCTTCCGCCACTTCCTTCCTTCCTTCCTTCCTTCCTTCCTTCCTTCCTTCCTTCCTTCCTTCCTTCCTTCCTTCCTTCCTTCCTTCCTTCCTTCCGCCACTTCCTTCCTTCCTTCCGCCACTTCCTTCCTTCCTTCCGCCACTTCCTTCCTTCCGCCACTTCCTTCCTTCCGCCACTTCCTTCCGCCACTTCCTTCCTTCCTTCCTTCCTTCCTTCCTTCCTTCCTTCCTTCCTTCCTTCCTTCCTTCCTTCCTTCCTTCCTTCCTTCCGCCACTTCCTTCCGCCACTTCCTTCCTTCCGCCACTTCCTTCCGCCACTTCCTTCCGCCACTTCCTACCGCCACTTCCTTCCTTCCTTCCTTCCGCCACTTCCTTCCGCCACTTCCTTCCTTCCTTCCTTCCTTCCTTCCTTCCTTCCTTCCTTCCTTCCTTCCGCCACTTCCTTCCGCCACTTCCTTCCGCCACTTCCTTCCTTCCTTCCTTCCTTCCTCCCTTCCGCCACTTCCTTCCTTCCTTCCGCCACTTCCTTCCTTCCTTCCGCCACTTCCTTCCTTCCGCCACTTCCTTCCTTCCTTCCGCCACTTCCTTCCTTCCTTCCTCCACTTCCTTCCTTCCGCCACTTCCTTCCTTCCTTCCGCCACTTCCTTCCTTCCTTCCTTCCTTCCTTCCGCCACTTCCTTCCTTCCTTCCGCCACTTCCTTCCTTCCGCCACTTCCTTCCTTCCGCCACTTCCTTCCTTCCTTCCGCCACTTCCTTCCTTCCGCCACTTCCTTCCTTCCTTCCTTCCTTCCTTCCTTCCTTCCTTCCTTCCTTCCTTCCTTCCTTCCTTCCTTCCTTCCTTCCTTCCTTCCTTCCGCCACTTCCTTCCTTCCGCCACTTCCTTCCTTCCGCCACTTCCTTCCTTCCTTCCTTCCTTCCTTCCTTCCTTCCTTCCTTCCTTCCTTCCTTCCTTCCTTCCTTCCTTCCTTCCGCCACTTCCTTCCTTCCTTCCGCAACTACCTTCCTTCCGCCACTTCCTTCCTTCCTTCCTTCCTTCCTTCCTTCCTTCCTTCCTTCCTTCCTTCCTTCCTTCCTTCCTTCCTTCCTTCCTTCCTTCCTTCCTTCCTTCCTTCCTTCCTTCCTTCCTTCCTCCTTTCCTTCCTTCCTTCCTTCCTTCCTTCCTTCCTTCCGCCACTTCCTTCCGCCACTTCCTTCCGCCACTTCCTTCCGCCACTTCCTTCCTTCCTTCCTTCCGCCACTTCCTTCCGCCACTTCCTTCCTTCCTTCCGCCACTTCCTTCCTTCCTTCCTTCCTTCCGCCACTTCCTTCCATTCCGCCACTTCCTTCCTTCCTTCCTTCCTTCCTTCCGCCACTTCCTTCCTTCCTTCCTTCCTTCCTTCCGCCACTTCCTTCCTTCCGCCACTTCCTTCCTTCCTTCCTTCCTTCCGCCACTTCCTTCCTTCCTTCCTTCCTTCCTTCCGCCACTTCCTTCCTTCCTTCCGCCACTTCCTTCCTTCCTTCCTTCCTTCCGCCACTTCCTTGCCTTCCTTCCTTCCTTCCTTCCTTCCTTCCTTCCTTCCTTCCTTCCTTCCTTCCTTCCTTCCTTCCGCCACTTCCTTCCTTCCTTCCGCCACTTCCTTCCTTCCTTCCTTCCTTCCTTCCGCCACTTCCTTCCTTCCTTCCTTCCTTCCTTCCTTCCTTCCTTCCTTCCTTCCTTCCTTCCTTCCTTCCTTCCTTCCGCCACTTCCTTCCGCCACTTCCTTCCTTCCGCCACTTCCTTCCTTCCGCCACTTCCTTCCTTCCGCCACTTCCTTCCTTCCTTCCTTCCTTCCTTCCGCCACTTCCTTCCTTCCTTCCTTCCTTCCTTCCTTCCTTCCTTCCTTCCTTGCTTCCTTCCTTCCTTCCGCCACTTCCTTCGCTTCCTTCCTTCCTTCCTTCCTTCCTTCCTTCCTTCCTTCCTTCCTTCCTTCCTTCCTTCTTCCGCCACTTCCTTCCTTCCTTCCTTCCTTCCGCCACTTCCTTCCTTCCTTCCTTCCTTCCTTCCGCCACTTCCTTCCGCCACTTCCTTCCTTCCGCCACTTCCTTCCTTCCTTCCTTCCTTCCTTCCTTCCGCCACTTCCTTCCGCCACTTCCTTCCGCCACTTCCTTCCGCCACTTCCTTCCGCGACTTCCTTCCGCCACTTCCTTCCTTCCTTCCTTCCTTCCTTCCTTCCTTCCTTCCTTCCTTCCTTCCTTCCTTCCGCCACTTCCTTCCGCCACTTCCTTCCTTCCGCCACTTCCTTCCTTCCTTCCGCCACTTCCTTCCTTCCTTCCGCCACTTCCTTCCTTCCTTCCTTCCTTCCTTCCTTCCTTCCTTCCTTCCTTCCTTCCTTCCTTCCTTCCTTCCTTCCGCCACTTCCGCCACTTCCTTCCTTCCTTGCTTCCTTCCTTCCTTCCGCCACTTCCTTCATTCCTTCCGCCACTTCCTTCCTTCCGCACTTCCTTCCTTCCGCCACTTCCTTCCGCCACTTCCTTCCTTCCTTCCTTCCTTCCTTCCTTCCTTCCTTCCTTCCTTCCTTCCTTCCTTCCTTCCTTCCTTCCTTCCTTCCTTCCGCCACTTCCTTCCTTCCGCCACTTCCTTCCGCCACTTCCTTCCGCCACTTCCTACCGCCACTTCCTTCCTTCCTTCCTTCTCCTCCTCCGCCACTTCCTTCCGCCACTTCCTTCCTTCCTTCCTTCCTTCCTTCCTTCCTTA